>BGPR01026794.1:0-21242 GCA_013235015.1 Araneus ventricosus | reverse complement strand
AAATTTAACCTGAAACCCTTAACCTTACTTCGCTTTAATGTAGTTAAGGGGCCGTAACATATTTCAAAATCATTTTTATCGCTAAATATAATCTTTGCACCCCTTTATTTAAAGGGATTGAGAATATATTTAACTATTTTTATATATCAGTTTTATAAATCATAGTGGTTTAAAATTACACTAATTCTTTTATACGTATCAAGTTTTACCGATTGTAAGATGTATATCATAACTTTCAAAAGAACACTTAAAGTGCGATTTAATTTAAAGTTGTACAACCAGCAATTAAAGGCAAGCAGAGAACTTCTCTATCTAAATAGGGAGACGAGCCCTTTTCCATTCAGATCACAAAATATCGAATATCTTTCGATATATTCATGGCCTAGTAACCCAAATTTATTTTTGGTGTATTTTTAAACGAGAAATTTATTTACGACATCAAAAATAAGTGTTGCTATTGAAAATATTGAAGTTAGTGCAATTTTCAATATTTAGATGACCCATTATGAAGTTTTTAACCATAGAATCTTTTAGTATCCGATATTTTCTGAAGATTGGCACATTTTTTTCAATGCCCAGTGAACGACCGCAGAAAACTGCTGGGTGGTTCCTTTCTTTCTATCAACTGTACGTCGCATTATAGTAATCGTTTGGACTTATTAAAACTTCTAAATGGGAAATTAAAATGCAGTATGTAAGAAGTAGCAGATTCGAAATTTTCAAGATGTTCGTGGAGCTCATTGACAATTAAAGTTTCAGTAGTTTTATTTTGAAAGAAGCGATTGCAAATTTTATATAGTAAAATTTCCCTAAGTGGCCACTCCTGCACTGTGGTCAATTCCTAAACGGTCACTTTTGTTTGACACAGACGTTTTTGGCCCATATTGTTAAATTAACCTCTGGGATGTCCTCTAAAACCTGTGAGAGAGGCTGGCTGGGTCACTCATTCAACTTCAAAGAAATACGTTCCTTTCATCACTTTGACTTTGAAATTTTCTTAAGATAAAAGGGGAAACGATCCGAAATAAAGAAATCAAATAAAAATTAATCATTCCTTTTCCAATTATGAAAAGAAAACTAATCTCCCACCTCTACACGGGTTGAACGTACGAGAGTTCATTTGTGCCTTTCAAGTACTGATTCAGAGTCTGACAAAGAAGCTACAGAAATGTGTTGAGACTGTCAGCAAAGAAAACTTCAAGCTCAACAGACTGTAGGAGAAATAGATGATTTGATTGCCCATTCCTCAACCTTTACCGACAAAACGATTAAGAATTTATTTTCCAGTTTAAAAAAAACGAAAATGTTCCCTCGGAAAGAACTGAAAGATCCAAGGAAACAAAAATTGCATTTAAAAAACGAAAATCTTTTGAATATAGCACATATTTTTAGACTATTCTGAAATATTCGTTCTAAGAGAAATAATGAATTATTACTTGTTTAATACAAATATCAAACGGCAATACAAACACGAAACTCCTTTATTGCGTCAACCCCTTTGAGTAATCAATTTTTCTTAGAATGGAGGGTGGCCACTGTACCGAGGTTTCACCAATTTTATATAATAAACAGAATTCAGTCCACTTTGTTTTTTAAATGTTTTTATAGAAGAACAGTCTCTTTTATCGCGAGCAGGAGTGGCGTTAGAGTTCGTCAGACTGGAGGAAAAGGTTTTCCCAACGGGTGGGCACAACCTGTACAAGGGAAGGGGTGTAATGATGACACTCTCAAATTTATGCCATATCTTTATTTATCTACTATTTGAATAGCCCGTTGCGTGTACGGGGTGCAAAAATTTGCCCCTACGGGTGCACAATATACCGGAGAAGGGTTCCCTGTCCCCTAGACCACCCACTGGTGCCACCTCTGATCTAGAGCCTGCTTAAAAATTGTGAATTAGCGGATTCATAACAGCACTGCATTCTACACAAAGCTTTGTTCCCATGACTTGCGACCTGTCTTATCTAGATTCGCTCGATGTCCTTCATATTAATTTGAAAATAAATAACTTACGTACTAAAAATATCGGGTAGCAAAAATCTATAGATATTTCAACTCCGTTTTTAAAATCGGAAATCTTTTGGCTGAAAAACATTTTGGGGAAAAGCATTCTATGTATATTGTTTTTTCTTCTTCGGTTGGAAAAAAATTAAATAAAAAATATCAACGAAAGTGGCGTTGACACAAGTGAGTGGTTAGGCACACAAATTGAAGGGCATTTTTAATACAGTAAAATCTTCTTTCATTGAGTATATAACATTTGTGGACCACGAGCTAATTATGAACCAGCAGAGGTCGCTGCTGTCCCAATGAACACCAGAGAACTTCAAGCTGCGCGGGAGACAGTGAGAACAATAAATAGAGATCGAGTAAGACGCATAATGAAGGGTTAACGACGTCGGGCAGGGTCGTCTTAACAAAGTTTAGTGCCCTGGGATCGAGTAATTTCGCGCCCCCTTCAGAACCCCCCAAAAATCCTGTTCTCTGACTAACGCTTCACAATTTTGCAAATCAACGTCTTTTCAAAACAGGATTTTACAAGTGAGTTTCCGTATTGTATGTAACTTCTATTATACGCATAATTTAGGATTTTTCTCACTGATTGTCTCTGCATGAATATTTTTTGAAATGATATATATACATGTTTATCTAACACTACAAAATCCATGAGTTTCTAGTTTCAACCTCTGATAATATCTTTACTTTTAACATATTTAAAATTATAATTAAATGTATTTCTTGGTTCAAAATTAAAATAAAGTCAGTATTGTAAATCTTGAGAATGTCATCTAAAGAAGGTGTTTGACACAGAAAGTGAACAGCCTTCAGAGAATGTGGTGGGATATATTCCGTAGCTCTCCGTTCTTTAAAATTAAAGCTTTAATTTTAACACGAAATGTTTATAGACAATACTATCTGTAATTTGAAGGATTGCATACATGCATGATATATAAACTGTTCTCAGAAAATGACGAATATTTTCGTTTCACATATGGTAAGAACATGCTGTCTTTTCTTGATATCAGATGTTAATAAAATAAGAACTATCTATTATTAAAGGCAAGAAATTGAGTATTCTCTTCCTCTTTAAAATTAAAATAAGAAGATGTGGTTTGGATTGTTAGGCGACGAAATGATGTGGACATTGTTCCTCGCAGAATATAAGCATGTCCTTGGAAATATCCCGAATAAAAGATTCCAAAGAAGGAAGTTCGAACTTTTAAAACAGGGAGGACAGATGTTTATTGTTTGGCATTTTCAATATGCGTGTCAAATTCTGGTGATTAGTTTTATGCCAAACATTTATAATTTTCCACATTTTTATTTCTAATCTAAGAGCATGCACAAGTGTGCATGTGGAAAAGTTAAATAGTTTTCTTTTTAACACAGATGAACTCTCTGAACATCTAAAACTATTGAAAGAGATTAAGAATATCTTTGTAAAAATTCTAAATGCTAAAGATGTCCTGAAGAAAATGGGGAAACCGCAGCTACTAATCTGCTCATGACTTCAGAAGAATAAGTGGAAGATGACCGGACACTCCCTTGAATACCCCTGTCACCTACTAGAAATGACTTGCAAAAGTTTGGCTTTTATAACCATTAATACTTTAAATCTTGCCTCTCATTTTTTTCTTTCCTTATTTTTATTTTACCCACCCTTGCTTAAATTTAAAGCTTTTATTCCTTCTAACAATTATTAAATACCCATTTGAAGTTAAATTCAAAGTGGCAATTCAACATGGGAGGAACTTCAATAGAATGGAGATTGTAGGTCCCGGACCCAGGCTCTCCCCACTAATGTTCAATTGACGGTCGGTACTTATCTATTAGCACGAGATATCCATACGATACATTTCCATCCTGTGCGGGATTCAGATTATCGTAGCAACATCGTGGAGGTGTCATAAAATATATTGTATTAATAAGGTTGCGTCTTGGTTGAATTTATTGTGTTAGTTCAAGCAAAATGCATAGTTTTCCTTCTTTATCTGCGATGTTTCTTATTCTAGCAACTGGATGAGTGAACCTTTAATAATTGGAATTTTCAAATTGCTCGCCGAATTTTGGCGGTCATTATATAGAAAATTAATATTATCATTCGTTCATAATTATCCAACAGTTAATCTGTAGTAACTGTTTAAGGGACATACGACCTTTAAATCTCGAAAATTTTCGATTTTTTGAAAAAAAATATATATTATTCACCAGTCTGTTCTGAACAATTTAAAACAATCCGTATTAAAATATTCCCATGATTATGAAAGTTATGAAGGAAAATAAATCAGCTGTTTAATGTAAACATTGAAAGTGCCAGTATACTAAACTGATTTACCAAGTTAATTAACTCGGTTAATCAGTTCGTGGATCAAAATAAACCTTACTCTTCGAGACATTTCCATCGACACCAGTTTTATGAAGATCTGAAAATAACTCCCTGAGTTATAGTGACTGCCCTATTTGTAAAGTTGTGGACTGTACCTCTAGCATATCCATAGCAAAAAATTTTCCGGAATGGATCAAAACCGTTCACTTTGCGGATTTGAAATACATGTGTCATTATCGTCAAAAATACTTTAAGAATAAAGTTTAGGGCTTAAATGGCCTTTCTTGAGCTTATATATGTTTATTCTCCACTCTTAGATTGTGCCAAATTCAGTTTCATTTTCTGCTAGTGACCTTTTAAAACTATTTAGACTAGTTGTTAAGCAATTATTGAAAAAAATTGTTTTTAACTCTCTGAGCCCGGCTGGAGAGAGAATTTGGTTGCCTCAAAGCCCGGGGTAATTTTTCGTTCACAGAAACAGAATGGAATCGTCCTTTCCTTCACCGCAGTGCCAGAAAGGGGAACGCCCGCTGAGCGGTCATTTGTCAAAAATGAAAGGGGAGCCATTGATGGTCATTTGCGGTTAGAACTATCGGTACTGGACAAAGTCTTGTGAGTGAAATGCTTTTCGGGCTACTGATAAGAATTCTACTCTATCAGTTTAGGAGGAATCTCGATTAGTTTATCTAAATGCTTTCAAAGAATTATTTTTTACCCAGTCATTAAAATTTTCGTAGGTTCTCGCACGGTCTGTGCTGTAAAATTTGGCTTATTTTAAAAAGAAAGCGAAAACATAAACTTTGACCAGTTATTATTCATTTATGCAATTGACAGATAATTCTTGTAAGTAGATCTTATTAGTAGAAACACACTTATAGAGCGGACAAATAAACTAAAAACTATGAAAAAAGCAACAAATCCGTCAGGGGTAAAGGTGGTTGCTTTTATCACTCTGAAAATTCTCTCAACTTCAGACATTTTACAAAGAAAAGTAATCATTTATCTCCGAAGCTCCTAGGAGAATTGTGAACACACAAGCAATGTTTTCTGAATTAGCCTTCTTTTATCATCCTGGCAATCAGTCTTTTTCGGCAAAAAATCGCTAATCATAAATATCTCAAATATACATCATCTTATTTTTGCAAAACTCTAAATGAGTGTTCACCAAGAATATGAGAGAATTACCCACAAGACAATTTTTTATAGATATCAATGTGAGAAAAATGCGGTGTTTATGTTGAAAAAGTAAAGGAAAGAATGAATTATAATCAAAAAAGCGTCGTAACCTTTTTTTCTTCGAATATCGGTAGACTATTCAGGTTTATTCAAGTATGCGCCCCCAACACCTTAATTAACGTTGTATTGTTATTGAAATTAATTAATTTTATTTTTTTCAAATATTTCATGAAAAGAAACGCACTTAGAGCACATTAAAGAATCAAGTAATTCGATTAATAAGAAAAAAATATATTTTGAAAAATAATATCTTTTAATTACAAGCTTATTTTTAAATATGAAGAAAAGAAGGCAGTTGCTTTGGTTCTTACTTGCCTTGTAAAACGAGGTAAGCCATGCATTGTACTAACTTTGTGACAAATTAACCTCGTTTGTGTACATGTGAGGCACAGTTAAATGTGGCGTTTGTGGCTAGCAAAACTGTAAACACCGCTGTTGAAAAGGTTTAAAATTTCATTATTAAAATTTATTATTTTTGTAACGAAATCTATTGATAGTTTAATATTTAAAAATAAATCTCTAATTTTAAAATGCCGTGCGACAGTATAAAAGGTTAAAGACCGTAACCTCTCTCTCCCCCCTTTCCCCCTGCGAATTTCCACTTCTGAAAAGCTAATGAAATAAAGGTAACAGAAAGAGAATCTCCGTGCAATTATGGAGTTTTAAAAAAATATATCTTTTGTTTTGGAGTTAAAACACAATTAAAACAAAAAACGCATTCCTGGTGAGGAAAATTTTTACTATCTATAGCTAAAATGTTCATCATTTTATTCATATAGAGCGAAAAATCTTACTGAGACTAAGAGATACTCTTGTGCATATCTGTTCCGAGTTCTCGTAAGAGACCCAGTGCGATACTAGACTTCACATATGAAAATTTCCCGATAATTAAAAGACGTCGGGCTGCAAGCACAGTCGATGCAAATCTGGACCCGTAAAATCCTCAAAACTTTTTACGTTTTAAACAGCCGCGATGGGCAAACCCGCGCTTATTTCCGAGAGCTCATAACTTAATTCCATCGCCATTTTCATGCTAAATTTCGTTTTTCTCCATCTTTTTAGACATTATTTACCTTTTATTTTAGTCTCTTCTAGTTGCAGCACTGTAACCTTAATGAAAATACGGATCCGGACACGGAAAACATCCTTCTTCCAAAATTCCTCACCACACTAGCGTTTCGCAGTGTTTTCCGCTAAAATTTCTTACGCAACTTGTTCTCCCTTCTTTAATTAGCTCTCTCTTTTTTAATTCATCTGATTTTAAATCTCTTATTCGAATTTTTTAACCGTTAATTTAATTAGAAGCCCATTCATTAACTAGATGCGGAGGTGCATCGGACGCTTCGCGTCCTCGCGATACTCCGTAACGAAACTCAGTTCCCTTCCGTTGTGCATATCTGACAGCATATCAAATTATCAGTTGACAAGCCAAATTTAATATCTTCTGATTAATTTCATAATGAGTATATAATAAATTCAATACAGCACTTTCAGCAAAAAATTAGAACTCGCACAACATCAGGAAAGTTTTTTTAAATATCAGATGTATCTCAAGCGGTTTCTAATTTTACAATCATTGAAACAATAATTGCTTTTTTAATTGAATTTAAATATGTCTAGAATTTAACTTTATTTCAAAATCTTATTCAGAAGTTTTGTTTGCAGTTTTTAACTTATGTTTTCCAGCATTTGATTTTGACAGTAATTAATGGTCACCGTATTTCTGTAAAATGTACAAATCATGAAAAGTTGAGAAAAACAGTAATCGACAATTTTATGGAATCTAAATTATTTTCTTTGGTAAAATTTGCTTGTAGCATTACAATCAAAAACAATAAATGAGTAAGTAAATAAATTTACTTTTCAAAAAAAAGTTGGCCTGAAAGATTTGTGTTCCAAAAATGTGTGAATTGATCAGTGTCAATAAAATAATTTAAAAACGGGAAGAAAGAGTTTTCTTAATTTTTTTACTAAAATGAACATTTTCAATATGTTTTGCATAAAGCAAGTTAACAATTTCCTTATATAGATCAAAATGAAATGTGTAAAAAATACTTATTTATTCTTACTTATTACTTACTTATTATATTACTTATTATTATTAATATTACTTATTATTTTCTTATTTTTTTCTTCTTCTGATAAATATAATCTCATTTAGTAAATAACTGTCCTTTCTTCCTTCTTTTGCTACGCTCCGACTTAATGACTTGGCAAAACCGTATATCACTCACTGTCAGAATTCCCTCCACCCCGCTGAGATAATCTGCCCGGGTGGCCTCGGGAACTTCTTTACTCCCCTAAAATACTCCCAACCGCTCCAAAACGCCCGACTCCGTCCTCAGTCGACAGGGACGCTTTGGGGCTCCGTCGGGCTCATAGAGTTAAAAATATATTTATTATGAGAGTTTTTAACGGGACTTACAGCGTTATCTAGCTGCAAAATTCGAAGTTGACATTCTTATCTCGAAATCGATAAAACATTCAAGAATTAAAATAAATTACATCGTCTGCTATTTTATATGTAAAAGCACTTTACACACATTTAAACTAAGAACGGAATGCTTAGGACGCTCAATTGTTACTTCGCGATTTCTGAACCTGTGACGTCACTCGAACAATAAATGCCTTCAAAAACCCACGTTTGGAAAGTCCTGAAGGAATTCATATCAACCATCACCATTACAGGCAGGATATGCTGAGAGCGGTTACGCGTGTTGCAACCTCATTTTGTATCTCATCCATTTAAGAATGCAGTTATTCTACAGTTAACGCCGGCATGTTGCTGATTTGAAGGACTGACAATTTTCTTATGAAATAATTTAGTAAGTATTGTTTGAACGGACTTGCCTTAGAATCATTCACATCTTTTATCATTTTCCAGAAATAGTTTATACATTAAAGGAAGTAGATAAAACTTAACATCTGATTTTACATAAACGTGTATAGAAAAATTCTACCACTATTTTAAAATACAAATTTTTTTATAAACTTTTGGAAAATTGTAAACTATGTGGTACATTTACAGATGTCTTTTATTTTATTTAAAGCCTTGATTCTTATATTCCGGCTGGTAATTACAAATACAGTCTATGGCAAACCAACTTACCGGTATGAGCAAAACTGTGCGTCCGACGCTTCACTGTTGAATAAAGTAAATCGTGTTTCTAAGTGGTTTCTAATTACTCTCTGTTCGACTTCGCCCAAAACGACGAAATGCAGATTTTTTAAACTTCGTGCGCATCAAATCTTTTATGCGCGTCCTGCTCTCATAACTAAAAGGAAAAGTTGTTGGCGGATTTTATATTATTTTTACTTCATTTTACATGTAAATATAATTTCGGGGCTATTTTGAAAAGTAATAGAAGATTGACGAATAACGATTGGTCTAAAGTAAGTAATTTTATCACTTTTAAAGCTCCTTTCTCCTGGTTTATGAAAAAGAAGAGAAAACAGGAGCTTTTGAGAAGCTTAATAGCAGCAGTTGACATATTCATAATGAAATCGATAAATGTGGAGCTCCGGCCTGCATAAAAACCAATCCCACTATAGGCGCCTATGGGGAGTGTTTTCGATGCCAAAATTTGGCGATATTTCCCTTTTTTGCGAGAAATGCTTTGTAAAGTTTTTCTATTTCGACGGCCGCTATCTGTTAAAAGGATGTAAACACTTTTACTTTGAAGTTTGTTTGTTTTTTGTGTGTGTATGTGTCTTAAAGTAGAATGAATTCCTTCTCGAGTGTCATTGAATATGAAAGCATTTTTAAAACTAAACATGAAATAAGTACATAGTGTATAATTCTTTGCTAAAGTAAATAATCCAATACGCATGAGTTAGAAAAATATTCAAATACATAAATACTTACTAATGACCTTAATTTGAGCAAGAATTAAAGTTGAAAATAATTTGTTATTAGTTGTTAATTGTAAATAAAGATGGATGTTTTTCAAAACACGATGAAGAAAAAACCCAGTTTCGCGCCAATCAAAGTAAACACGGAAACCCTAGCGGGCATAATGATCAACTTGGCGTGGTAAAAGACATTCCCATAGACGCCTATAGTGGGATTGGTTTGTATGCCTCCGGCCTTTCGGAATGAACAGGTCTGTGAAAGAGTTTCGATAGTTCCCCAGAAAATTATAATAAAACTTTCACTTACACATGGCCATTCAAGAGTAGAAGAGGAATTGCGACAAGTATGGATTAGAATTCGAATATTTAAATGTACGGTTTATCCAAAAATAATCGTATTAAGCAAAAGTATTACACAAAAACAATTCTAAAGCTTAGTAAGATAATAATCGTGTTTATAATAAGTACGAGAGGAAAAAAATTTAATTATTGCTCCTTCTTTAATTTAATAAAAAGATTTGAAATTTATTGCAATTTTTTTGAAGAAGTCAATGTATAAAAAACAATCTCCAGAGTGATTATTTTAAATTAGGATCGTATTTTAAATTCTTCATTTAGGATGGTTTCAGCAAAAGAAAAAAGAATTAACGCGTAACAAATTGATCTTGAAGGTCCTCTTTCGTTTTTCAAAAGTTTTCAATTATTTATTTTCTTTCCTTCGAACCTTTCGTGACTCATTGATTCATGTCAAAGAGAAATTTCATAATAAAACAGAATGTTGTAAAAAGGTTATACCATAAAATACAAAGCTCTATCGGAAAGACTCTGAAAATAAGGAATGGATGGTTTCTAGCAGATGTTAAGCCGGTGACCAATACTAACTTAGAAAAGTCTAAAGGCAAAACAAACTGGACCACGCTTCCTCGACGCTCAACCATGAACAATGGGCCCACTATGTCTGCTTCCTGAAAAAAGTCGAATGCAATAATATCATAAAATTCTGGACTGTTGCATGTTTGACTGAGTGTAATTTCTTCTCTTGCAACGATCTGTTTTCAGTTATAGCAAATTGAATGAGAAAATAGGTTCTCCAATAAAGTCCTTCTTCCCCACATTAAGTTAAGAGCAGATATAACTATTGACATAAACTTGGTGTCTAGGTATAATAAAGTATCATGCGCTACACGGTGAGATCGGGTACACCGCCACAAGGCGGCAAACAATGGAGTTAGCGTTCCTATCTCGAAAACGGTACAAGATACGGGAAATAAGACAATTAAAAAATTGTTGAACGTCTTTGATTTAGGACGAAAAGTCACCTTGAGCTCAATAATGCTAAGAACAAAACGTGTAAAACGCGCATTTGTTTGGTCGCGATTTTCCAGCGTGTCACCTGATACGCTACAAAATGTGCAGCAAGAAATCCAAAAAAGATTCCAGACGTGCATTGAAACTCACGGAGAGCATTTCGATCACCGAAAATAAAAGCAAATTGTTTTGTTTTCTTTCTAACACTTTTCTGGCGAAACAGTGTTGGAAATCGCGAAGATTCTAAAATCTTCAGAAAAAAATATTGCTGCTAATATTTTTCTAATAATATCTTTTTATTTACATTTTTCCATAAAATTATTGCGACATTGAAATATTTCTTTGACATTGGATTCTTTTTTAAATTTTAAATATTAATTTATTCTTGTAGCCTTGAGTTACCCTTTTTTCCTTTGCGATTAATAGATGTCGCAATAATCTTTCATCGTTTTCCTTTCGAGTGGGGATGTTATGGATTTCTTGGAATTTCTTAAACAGGAAAATCATTCGTTTGTGCTTTTAGGGCCATTTTGCTTTCTGTCTTCGCCTATGGTGAGTCGAATACATTTTCTTTAATTAATGTCTTGTTTTTACGTCGGCATTCTGTGCCCGATGGGTGGTGATTTTCCTTTAAATTTTTTTCATCTAAATCTTATTGGCATTCTCGTTTTTGTTTGTTTATAAAAACTTTTGAGATTATTCCTTGCTTTGTCTTTTTCTTCTTCCCTTCGGATATTTCAGGTTACAAAAAGATTATTACAAGATTCTTACAAAAGGATTTCCCAATTTCTTTGAACCCATGTATTCCTTTAGAAAGTATTCTGGAATGAATTCTTTTCTATTTGATACAGTTTTTTTTAGGTTGAATTTCTTTGTCTTTATGCTTATTTTTAATGTTTTTTGTCTGTATATACAGGGTGTCCAATAAAGTCCTTCTATCCTACATTAACTTGGGAACGGCGAAAAATTGTCCCAACCTTGGTGTCTAGGTAAAATAAAGCGACCATGCGCAACACGGTGAGATCAGTTACAGTGCCACCTGGCGGTACACAACGGAGTTAGCTTTCCTATCTCGGAAACGGTAGAAGACACGGGAATAAAGCCAATAACAAAATTGTAGAGCGTCTTTGAATTAGTTCTAAAATACACTTTGAGTACAATAATGCTTAGAACAAAACGTGTAAAACGCGCAGTCTGGAATCTTTTTCTGCATTTCTTTCTGTACATTTTGTAGCATATCAGGTGACACGCTGGAAAATCACTACCAAACAAATGCGCGTTTTACACTTTTTGTTCTTAGCATTATTGCGCTCAAGGTGTCTTTTCGTACTAAATAAGAGACGTTCTACAATCTTGTAGATACAACAGATTTATCAATTTTTCACAGCACGATTTTCTACTTTTCAACATCTTACAAAGAAATGTGTAGATCTGAGTAAATGAATGCAAGGAATGTGTAAAGGAAGAATTGATTTAAAATTTAATTTTGAACTTCAGTTCTTTATTAAAACTAATCAGTTGGAGGCATTAACTGATTAGTCAAGATTTCTTTATGAAGCAACTAACTTCTTTAAGCAAAACAACTATTTCATTAAAAGTAAATTTGTGATAAAAAAAATGTTGCTTTTTTAATTAAAATTTTTAATTCATTTTGTGCGCCATGACAGATTTGTTTCAGCACCTTGCATTTCTGAGCATTGCTCCAATCATTCCAGTCCACTTCTAATCGGAACTCAGTATTTTCCAACTGTGATTAATAATTGAGAGAAAATATATAGATGTTACATTACAAAAGAATAAGAGAAAAGGCAGATATAAGAAATCGTCGCTTAACAAGCCTTACCACCTATCTCAATTTTTTGAAATTTCAAAGAGAAAGAAAAAAACTGAATTTTTCGCAACAATAACGAATATTTCTGAATTTTTTTCACATCTGGTAGAAAGACGCAGTCTCATGTAAATACGAGATGCTAAAATATTCAGAAATATTCGTTATTATAGTTGCGGAAAATTCAGTTTTATCTTCCTCTTCGAATTTTTAAAAATTTCAGATAGACGGTGTTTGTTGTTAAGTGACGAAATAAAAGCGCACAGTTGACAGAAAAATTAAAACATTCTTTAAAATGAATTGTAGCACTTCAATTTATTATCAGGGAACCCCACCAGGAGGCACCACTAGTACGTGGATGAAAGACCGCCTAGTAAATAAGTGGGGTCTCGTTTCCCTGGTGGGTACAGTAATGGTGATGTTGCTCTATTGGGTCGAACGCCGATGACGTGTCGTACCTCTTCAATGAAAGGTTCGTCTTGAGAGGACCAATTGGGCATTATTATCCGTTCAGCCAGAATGTCTGTTTTGAATTTCGTGTTGGCCTGTCATTCAGCGCAACCCTGGATGTTAAGGCTTGCAGGCTGCGAATATTTAGGGAAGATCGCTGTATCTGAAGACTAATCTTATATTTTGAACTTCGTCAGCTAGTCTCTCCTTCTTTTCACAAATGCAAACGCTCCTTCAATCCTCTCAACACTCATGTATTAATGAGTAAATTTCAATATCTAAAAGCTGTGAAATTTAGAGAAAAAAATTAAATCTTGGGATATAATATTCCTCCATACGCGCAACATCCTGATCATATTGGAATTCATATAATATTGTTCATAAGTTATCAATTTCAAATATATATTTTCATATATGGTTAGAATATAAAAATAAATGCATGTACTAAATTAGAATTATATTTTGCTTCGTAAATTGAAAGGCTCTTGAAGCAGTGGAAAACGTTTCATTTAAGTATCATCTAAACATAAAACGGCTATTTGAAGAACTGAAGCAATTTATATTTTTTTGAAGACGAGAGATCTTGATAATAGTTAACAAGAAGAGCTTGAAAAAACTAAAAACGAGCATGAACAGTCTTAAAGACGTCACTCAGAAATTGTAAAGATGTTACAAGGATCCTAACTATGCCATGACAGTAAGAAAAGTGCTACAGAACATTGAAGAAAGGTTTTGTTCTATGAGCTTAAAAATACATTGTTTTTTGCACTCCCAACTTCAGTATTTTTCTCAAAATCTTGATGTATTGAACAATGGAGGCTGGCAGTTCAGAAACAAGCAGTGCTGCAAAAGTTATATAGACCCAAGTTGTAGGAATTTTTGTGCTGATTATTTTGCTATTTAGTGATGATATGCAAAAAACAGATAGTTTTTTTTATTTATACGCAAAATCTAAGAAAATATGTCTTCATGTTTTTGGCTATAACTAAAATTCCTACAAAAAGTTTAGTGGCAAACAACAGATTTGTAATCAACACACCGAAAAAGATGAAGGAATAAAAAATTACAATTAAAGCAGATTCAGATTTAAAAAACTATTGAATGATTGGAAAAAGCGAAAAGAAGCCAAATAAGAGAGGCAAAGACGGAAATCCCGCCGAACGAGAACTGTGAAAATCTCAGCTCGAGGGCCTCTAATTTCACAGGAATAAAGGGTTGCGTTTTCTTCCGACTGAGGGCTCCGTGTTGCTCAGTTCTACCCTTAGGAGGGGCAGAAATCTATACAGCTATGGTCTGTCTCTCTCTCAATTCTTGATTGATTTTCCGTCTTCTTTTATGTTTTCTAGTACTATTTTGCCATTTTAATTGATCATTGAACTCTGAAAGTGGAAAAGAAAGCCAATTAGAATTTCGGGGGGACTGCAGCTCAGCAGCCCTAATGGAGGATCCGTCACTGGTAATGAATGAAGAAATGGATGAGATATTTTAAGAAGATATAAAATGCAAGCAAAATGATAACATGGTCATTGGGATGTGAATAGGTTGGCGCTAAAAACAATGGACTAGTTTCAAAATCTGAAGAAGAAGCCTTCCTTTGAAGTGAAAATAAAATAAATTTGAAAAATTTTTAAATAATTTTCTAGATACATTTTTGATTATTATTTGAATTTTTGAATAATTTTTTGTATGTAAATTTTAGTAAAATAGTGAATATATTATAAATTGTTTATACGAGAATTTTTTTAAAATGACTCAAATACAGAATTTTAAATTCCGCAATTGTTAACAAATTATTACGTGATACAGAAAAATTCATTTTATTTCCAAAATTGCCATGACAAATGTCATAATTTACAAAATTTTATGTAAACCCCAATCAAAAAGTTAAATTTCGCTGGTCTGTGTTATCTTTTACAAGAAAAAACACAATTCAACATTTTTTGGTCTAACTGCAATGGACTATAAGAAACAAATGTATGGAATCTGATCATGAGACAAATGTAGCCTAGAGCACTGCCAGTGCATCTTTGATATCAATCGAAATGAATTCCTTTTTATGTTTAAAAAACAATCTTTTTTTCCATTAAGACCATCAAACAGTTAAAATTTTATTAACTATTGAAATATTAAAAATATTTCAATTATCTGTTGACAACTTTTCTGCATGATAAAAATGTTGAAATTACATTTATTTTGAATTATTTAATCCTTAAGGACAAAATTTCTCCTAAAAAAATTTGTAGGACGATTTCTTCCAGAACATCCGAAATTAAATTTTAGAAGTTTAATTAATTTAATTTTTATTTATTTAAAAAAATCTGTAAAATGTTTGCATTCGTATACTGGTTCATTGTAAACACTATTTTTTGTATCTGAATTTCTTTTAAAGCCTTTTCTCTGAAATTATCACCCAGCCTTCTGGTTACTCAATGCAATCTATTTAAATCCTAAGGGTAAATGATGAAACCTCTAGTTGCGATAATATTTAAAGCGAGATTTTAATTCATGAACACAAAATAATCTTTCTAACTTTTGTAAGAGGATTGCATTCAATTACGTATAATGAACTTATCCATGATTCAAACGTGCAAGTTGTACTTACATCGCGGGAATATAAATTTACGAGTCAGTTGAGTTTCAATGGAACACTTAAATGTCTAGTAGCACCTTCTTTATAATTCATATTTTTAAACCAGAATTAATGCAGTGAATGCAGAATTTTAGTTTATGCATGGTGCATATGATTTTGAATACTATTGAGACATTTCAGATTAAAATATTTCAGATGAATATTTAATTATTAATAAATAAATAAAAACGAAACTGCTTTTCTAACTCTCAATTTAAGAACTATGTTAGTCGGATAATTTGAATGAAATTCGAGAAGTTTCTTCTCGTAAATTGTCAAATACGAAGTTAAGAAATTGTATTTTGGAATAAAGGTAACTAGCATGAAGGAACATTCATCAATTGTAAAGAACGCAATTATTCTTGACTTAACGCTAGTTTGAGACTGATATTTAACTTTTGAGATAATTGAGTGAGTTTTAATCGAACAAAATTTCTTTAGAGTCATTCACACTTACATTCATTTTTCAGACATAAATTAGGAAGTGAAAGAGCGTGCGTTGAGATAACTACCACTATTTTAATTCAATCTTCTTTTATATATAAATTTTTCTACTTGACAAAATACTTCTAATCGTTCTTTTAAATTTCCTTTATTTAAAACTTGGTCTTTTATGACCGGGTTGGTAAACGAAAGTTAAAATTGAAGTCGTTATCTTTCGAAGTAGCAGGAAATAAACGAAGTGGTTCTTTTTACTTCTGATTTTGAGGTTTCAGTGCCGTTTGTTCACTCTTTGAATGTATTCTATTTGCATTAAGGTAGGAGGGAAAACAATTATCAGAATTATACATTTAAATTATTGGAAAACAGAAGATACAATGTTGAAATTGGACAAACATTTCTATGCCAACTTAATTGCATTTATTTCAACCAGTTTTCTGTTTTTTTATTTACATTAAAACCTTTAACTTTCCTGTTTTTCAGTGTGATGCTAAGTCAATGGGATCGTCAAAGCGGAAGTCCAAAAGTAACGCAAATAAAGTCATGATATTTAATGTAGTAAACAAAACAGTAAACTCGACCTTAAGAGATAATACAGAGAGAAGAAGTACCGGAGGTCTCATTCCGGAGTTTGATAAAAGACCGCAACGCAGCAATCCTCTATATACAAAACTAGGCACTTTGATTTCTGCCTTGTCGAAAGGAAACCCAAGGTTTTATTGCCCTATTAGTGTAAGATTTTTTATTTCCTTCTTGATAAGAGCAGGTAAATTTTAAACGTGCATATAAACTTTTATCAAAGACTTGTATTGACTGTTTCACTTAGTATTGCACTTTTTTGTAAATATCTTATTTATAACATTTATTTATTATTATATTTAATTTTATTGACAACAATGTAAAAGATTGTTGATATTTTGTTTCGACCTTATGATTATTATTTCCGGTGTATCCCTTTAAGACTGAACCCGCACGATCGAAGGGGATTGACATTAGCTAGCATTTCTGCTTCCTGGAGTGTTGCATTTAATAAATACAACACTCCAGGTATGATAATTTTTATGAAATTCGAGAAGTTTGTTTTCGTAAACTGTCAACTGCCATGTTTAAAGCTGTTGTTCTGTAATAAAGGAAATGAAACCATCAATTGAAAAGAGCGCAATTATTCTCGACTTAACGCCTGTTTGAGATTGGCACTTTGCTTACGAAATAATTCAGTAAGTAATACTTGAACAGAATTTCTTTGGAATCATTCACACTTGAATTCATTTTCCAGATATAGGAACATCTGCTAAAGGAAGTAGAAATAAACATAAGATGTGATCGAAAGTGATTGAGAGCTCTACCAATATTTCAATTTAAATGTTTTCTATATATAATTTCTGCTTTGGGTAACAAAACAACTTAATACAATATATTAACTTGATTCTTTATTTTAAAGTTTGGACTTTTATGTCCGGGCTGTTAAACAAAAGTAAAAGCCGTTATCTTTTGAATGTATTGGGAAATAAACGAAGTGGTTCCATTTACTTCTGATTTTGAGATTTCATCGCATTCTGATAGCTGTATGAATGTATTTTATTTGGAAACGGGTAAAAGGAAAGACAATTATCAGAATTATACATTTCAATTATTGGACAATAGGGTAACGATGTTAAAATTGGAGAAATATTTGTATGTCATTTCCTTTAACAAATTTAACTTACTTATTGACATAAATAAGAAATAATAATTGATGGGCTAACAAATATCTGTATTAAATATGATATAGCTGCTATTTCAAGTGGTAACGTTGTAAGCATCACGTAGAAGAAGCATTATACGCTGATCTTTAGCAAGTTTGAATAAAAAAAGGCAGACACCATATGCACTTTTTTACTCGTTGGAAAATATGGAATTCGGGAGGAAAATATCTAAATATTTTTGGAAATTAGATGATTGAATTTCTATAATATATATAAAAATATTGTTATATATTATGATTTGTTGAAGAAATATGTTTGTTTTTTTTGTAAATTGTATTTCGTATTCATTTAAACTTTCAGAAATGATTAATGGCAGCCCTAGCAAAATGTTTTTTTACTTGAAATCCACTATATTTTCGTTCCATTAAGACAATTTAACAGCTAAAAATGTTATAATGTTTGAAAGGAAAATATTTGTATTAACTCTTGACATATCTTCTAAATAATAAAAAATTGAAATTACATTTTGTCTGAAATATTTATACCTTGATTACAAAATTTATCTGTAAAAAGATGTTTAGGACGATTTCTTCTGGAACACCAGAACGTGAATTTTATGAGTTTATTATATTTATTTTTCAGTTTATTTTATTCCTTTTTTCTGAAAAACAATAAAAAATTTTCATTCGTATACTGTGGCATTGTACACACTGTTTCTTATATTTGAATTTTTAAAAATCACTTTTTTCTGAAAATATGACTCAGCGTTCTAGATATTCAGTGCAATCTATATAAATCCTAAGGGTAAAAGAAGAAACCTGTAGTTGTGGTAATTTTTAAGGAATGGATAGTTTCTGGAAGATGTTAAGCCGGTGGCCAACACTTGCTGTGAAAAGTGTAATGGCGAAACGAAGTGGAACAAGCTTCCTCGACGCTCATCCATGAAGAATGGGCCCACTGTGTCCTTTTCCTGAAAAAAGTGTAATGCAATAATATGATAAAATTCTTCACTGTTGCATGTTTGACTGAGTAGAATTTCTACACTTGCAACGATCTTTTATTAGTTATGTCAAATAGAATGAATATACAGGGTGTCCAATAAACTTTGAACTTGAATTTGTGTTACGGGATTTGAAGCAACAAAGGCTATTATCCCCAGGTGTCCAATAAACTCATTCTACCCCACTTTAACTTGAGAACAGATATAACTATTGACACAAAATTGGTGTCTAGGTATAATAAAGTGACCATGTGCTACAGGGTGGGTTCAGCTACACCTGGCGGCAAACAACGGAGTTAGCATTTCTATCTGGAAAACGGTTCAAGATATGGGAAAAAAGTCAATTACAAAATTGCAGAACGTCTTTGATTTAGTACGAAAAGTCACCTTGAGCGCAATAATGCTAAGAACAAATCGTGTAAAATACGCATTTTTTGGTCAAGATTTTCCAGATTAACTTGAGAACAGCGGCAACTATTGTCACCGGCTTGGTGTGTAGGTATAGTAATGCGACCATGCTCAACATGGTGACATCGATTACAGCGGCACCTGGCGGCACACAACGGAGTTAGCGTTTCTTTCTCGAAAACTGTACAAGATACGGGAAAAAGGTCAATTACAATATTGTAGAGCGTCTATGAAGTAGTACGAAAAAAAAACCTTGAGTGCAATAATGCTAAGAAAAAAACGTGTAAAACGCGCAACCTGAAATCTTTTTTTGGATTTCTTGCTGCACATTTTGTAGCATATCATATGACACGCTGGAAAATAGCTACCAAACAAATGTGCATCTTACACGTTTTGTTCTTAGTATTATTGCGCTCAAGGTGTCTTTTCGTACTAAATAAGAGACGTTCTACAATCTTGTAGATACAACAGATATATTCCTTTTACACTGAACGATTTTCTATTTTTCAACAACACAAAGAAATGTGTGTAAATGAGTTCAAGGAACGTGTAAAGGAAAGATTGTTTGAAAATTTAATTTTGAACTTCAGTTCTTTATTAAAATTAATCAGTTGGAAGCATTAACTGATCAGTCAAGATTTCTTTATGAAACAACATAATTCTTTAAGCAAAACATCTATTTCAATAAAATGAAATTTGCGATAAAGAATAATGTTGTTTTTTAAATTAATTTCTCCAGCTTTGGCGTCATAGTATTAGGACACATCTTTATATTACTCTAGATTCCACATTTTAAAGAATTTAAACTTCAGAACCCTATGTCCTGCTAATTATGCATTGAAGAATGGCAAGATGCTTTTATTTCCTCTCAATAATTGGCAACATAATCATAACAGAAAAAAATGGAGGCTTCTGACCATCTACAGTCAAAATTCAAGTGCATGTTTTTTTATTCCTGAAAAACATTATTATATTTAATCCTCTGCTTTTTGGAAAATTCTGTAGTGTAAATCACACTATTTCTGACTAATTCAGTGCTTTTAACGTAAAAATAATGAGAAATTGTACTACAAATGAGAATCAAACATTTGTTCTACTAATAGGACATCAAGGCCTAGAGCAAATATGAATTTTTATACTTGTTCTATTTTTAGAACACCAGGTCTCTATAGTACAAAACTTTTACTTTGTTTTACAGGTAACGATATTTCTTCTAAAAGCACATTGTGCTGGGATGTAAATTTCGCATATTCTACAATTATTATTCAATTGTTTACCATTAAATTTGATTCAAAATTGAAAACGGAGTTACGAAGTATTTCAGATAAATGTGTCGCATTAGCTGGCAAAATCACAGTAGTTTGAAATTTCCAGACCTGAAATTGTAAAGTTTCGCAATAAAAGTGTGGGGAGGGTGGAAAAGCATGACTTATTAATGACATTGTACCAAACGACTCTAAGGATAAAAATTAAACACTCTAAACCATCTTTCATTATTTCAACAAGGCTATAATAAATTCTTGGTGAAGGTACAATATACATGCAAATTGTTCTGGAATTCCTCAGAAAAACTAATTAGATTTATTTTATATCACATTACAAATAGCAGTAGCTCTCTCATTTTCAAATCAGTCAGCTGCGGTTACGAAACCTGGACATCTATCAGGTAATAGCCATGCTGTAAAACCTCCAAAGAAAAAGTTAAATCAGTCAGACCTTGCAATGACGTGAGATTTGATGGGATATAACATACGATTGAAAGAAGTTTAAAGCAACAAAGATGCGAATAGAAAGGTTGCACTTTCAAAACTTCCATCTTTTTGTGAGAAATGTGAAGTATATTTATGTTTTCATGCTCAAAGAAATTGTTTCAAATTATTTCATTCAAAATAATTGCAAATTGAACTTAAAATTTAAAAAAATCTTTGTACTTAATTGAAGCCTAGTGTCATATTAATGGAATATTTTTAAATAGTTTGCTAATTGACCAAAAATCATGATATATGGCATCATGTATTTATACATTTATATAATATGTGCTGCTTAACCAAAGCACATGTAACTGAACGAAGTAATGA
>BGPR01026792.1:0-19758 GCA_013235015.1 Araneus ventricosus | reverse complement strand
TTTTATTTCTGAAATTCTTTTATTTCCACATTGGATAAGATTTAAAATCAGTAACGAGATTGATGTCGAAGGATGTTCCCTTGGCGCCACAATCACACGGCGAACCTTAGATGCGTATGTCATAAAACATCTAACTAAACATTTATTTCTAAAATTCTTTTATTTCCACATTGGATAAGATTTAAAACCAATAAGGAGATTGATGTCGAAGGATGTTCCCTTGGTGTCACAATCACACGACGTACCTTACATGCGTATGTCATAAAAAATGTAACTGCGCATTATTTTAGGCTGGGCATTCATGACCGATCCACTCCATACAAATGCGACCGCTCTACTCAGAAACCCATTTTCAATCCGAAAGACCGCTCAGAATTTGAAACGGTGCGGAGCCGAAGTTAGGATATCCAACCAGTTTGGTTATCTATCGGTCCATTTGAACTGCCGGGCCATAAATAAACAAAATCGGCAGTAAGACCTGGAGTAACTGGTAGAGGATGGATTTGCGTGGACTGGAGTGCTCGTGGATGACCGGCTTTAAGCTGTGCTGAGACATCACGTCTTTTTTTACACTTTCGAAATGCCCAACGGATTCCAAAATCAAAGTGGCACTGTACTTTCGCGTGCATCACGTGTGCATGAATTCACTCAATTAATATGTTTAAGTTCATGTAGAGAGGTGAGATGCTCTGGGAGTTGGAAATTTATTTTTTATCAAATATTTTTTTTCTACAAATAGCGTATTCAGATATGCAATAAAGCTTAAAGTTGAGGCAGTGAGGTTCTTTGCTTAATTTGCTTCATAGACTTCGTTTGAGTAGCAACTATTTTTCTATTTACTCAAGGGACTGCTTGGAACACATTGTTCAAGGATATATTTAATTTAAAATATATGGTTGGATATACTTAATTTAAATTTTATGGAAGGCTATACTTAATTTAAGTTTTATGGTATGATATATTTAATTTAAAAATATTTTCCTATTTATAACCACAAAGGTATCACCCCTCCCCCTCCCCGCCATACCGAAGCACCCGGGGTGCTGAATGATAGTCACTGCAATAGCCCTAGTACTGAGGCCGGAGTCCTAGTAGCCCTTCACCGGTACTGGTCACTGGGGGGAGGTCACTACTGGTCACTGGGGGGAGGGTAACACAACCCTCACCATTGCTATACCCCCATGGGAAACAAGTTCCTGCTTACTTATCCGGCAGCAACTCATCCGTGTACTCGCGGTACCCCCCCCCCCCAGGGGGGGTCCTATTATAAACTAACATTCACAATTTTAAATATTTAAACGTACTTCTATGAAACATACGATATTCTCTTTTTATAAGTAGTAAGAGAACGTATGACAACTCTTGATAAACATTAGTAATTGCAACTACGTATTTCATTGTGCAGCATCCATTACTTATATTTTGACAATTATTAAAACAACTGTTTTCTATTACTATTCTCCGAATCTTCCGTCTTTCTGAATCACTGCATGTAGGTCGTATCATCCTATGAGGCATTCGGTACTTACGTATTAACGCCACCGAAGCTACAGATTTGGCGGTTTTTGTATTTACGTATTAACGCCAATTTGGCGGTTTTTGTACTTACGTATTAACGCCAATTTGGCGGTTTTTAAATGGCGCTAATTTGGCGGTTTTTGTACTTACGTATTAACGCCAATTTGGCGGTTTTTAATTGCCGCCAATTTGGCGTTTTTTGTACTTACGTATTAACGCCAATTTGGCGGTTTTTAAGTGCTGACAACGCCACCGCAGCTACAGATTTGGCGGTTTTTGTACTTACGTATTAACGCCAATTTGGCGGTTTTTGTAAACAAGATTGCTCTTTATTGGCGCATTACCGCCAATCTGTAGCCTCGGTGGCGTTAATACGTAAGTACCAGGCATTCTTCAAGCCACGTGGATTTTACGTATTTTCTCTTACAGATAATGGCAGATCTAGGAACATTAATTAACATTCATATACAGTAGAGCCTCGATAATTCGAGTCATGATCGTTCGAGTTTTCCATAAATCCGAGTTAGTGAAGAAAAATCGGTTTGGTTCCAAAATAATCACCAACACATACACAACACGTGAAAGAATTACTGCATGTGGTTTTCATTGTTATTCGAGGGGTCATTTGTCCACTGCGCACCCGAAGCCACCTGCAGAAATGCCCCCTCCCAAAGAAAACGGGATATATATAAGATCGATATAGAGGAGCAATGTGTTTAAAAACCAAACAATTGATAATTATTTTTAGATATAATTAACCTGTTGCTATCAGCATTTATGTTATAATATGTCAGTACATTTTTCATTTAAATATACTACACTGACATTTAAAAATTGCTTTGATTTCCATTTATTTATTTATTAAATTTTACGATTTCGATCATTCGAGTTTTCGAGGTAGGCCCTGTCCCGTCCACCTCGAATTATCGAGACTCTACTGTAATTTATTAAAAGACTTAAATGTGAGCCAAATCATATAGTATACTGATTCCAACCGAGCGTAAATGAATCTGTTTTATCCTTCAAGTTGACTGATTAATTTCAAATTGCTCAATTATGAACAAGACTGTGTATTCCAAAGACATACAGTACGAACCAACAGTTTTCGCAAAGACACAGTAATAATACCTGACCAATAATCTCAAAATGAAGGAAATCACCATTGTTACCAACGATATCCCAGAATCCCATTACATTAGCCAATCGGAAGCACAAACCCCAAGTACAAAACGCACTTCCAATAAATCTCCATGCAAAAGTCTAACTCCTCCTCTAAGGCCTCTCTCTTTCCTAAACACGTTTCTACCGCATAACTATATGCGTGTAAACGATTTTTCCGTGACGAGCATGGTACGCTTGCCTTTACTCCTCCCTCTTCCCCAAAACGCATGATTTTCCCTCACAAAACGAAAACTCCCATCCTATTTTAAGTCACACAACTCATATTAGTGATACCATGTTGTTAGGAGAACACATAAATCAGAGAAAGAAAACAATAGGCCTATCTTAAAGGTGGGTGCGTAAGGGGCACAATAAGGGAAGAGACAAGAAAAATCCCTGCCTTATAATTTTCGGGAGGATATGTACAAATGCGCGTGCCGGTTTGGAGTTCCATTCCTTTCCACAACCCAGGAGGGTCGAGTCAACCCAATGGTTGAAGAGTCTTTTGATGAACCCCAGGGAAAAAGGATCATGAGCACGAATTAGACTTGCGGTCATCAACTGCATCAACCTCGTCATATTTAAAAAGGCAAGTTAAATATTTAAATAGAGGCGTTACTTAAGGTATCCGACTGTCTTCGGAGACATTTTTTTGAAAAATAACTTATATATATTTTTTAATGTTATTTTTCAACTGCATATGTTTTAAAACTATGAAAATATTATAAAATTATGCTTTCAAAATAATATTTTTTTAAAAAAATAAGAGAAATTTGAAGGAAAATGACTAAAATATTTGCCTTACGCTAATACCATAGACAAAATCATATTCTAAATATACATAAATCCTTGTAGGAGTACATTTTTATGACGGTTATCTGTCTTATGCTCTAAAATATTTCTTGTATTTCAAAATAATTTTGAGATATAGCTGAACATAGTTACTAAACTGGTAATTTTTCATAAAAAATGCTTTTTGTTTATATTTAAGCACTTCAAAATAATACTTGATTTTAAAATTGACCTTAGTTTTTAGAGGAAAACATCAAGCATAGTACAGAAAACAATCTCAGAAAATTTCATATCAATACTTGAATAACTTTTTGAGAAATCATTGTTACGGTCGACAGTTTTCCTCAAAAATATCATTTCTCAGAAAACGCATTTAAAGTTTTCATTCAACATAAAATAACGCTTACAGTTCGGTAATAAAACAGCTTAACTCCATTTGTAATTCACGTAGAGCAAAAAGTGAGACAGTTTTAGAAAGCTGATTAAACAGGCTACAAAATTAAGTCATTAAAATTTCTTGATAATTTCATCAAAAACTACTATTTTAAACCAGTCGCATACCTTAAGGGGACTTGGCACCCCAAAATTTTTTTCCTACAATTTTGATCAAACTTATTCAATTTTGTAGTAGATAGATGTAAACTGTGCGGAAACTGAAATTTCTAAAATATTTTTCAATTTGAAAAATTACAAATTTAAAAATTTTAAATTTTTTAAAAAAATTAACCCCTTTTTTAAAATGCTTCTTCTCATACAATTTTTAATATTTTTCCTCCAAATTTTTTTTAAAGGGACCTCTCAATGTACTTAACAGAAACAGGGATCGGATTTTTGATATCTACATTAGTTTCAGAGAAAAAAAATTTTGTTCAAAATTTTGTGAAAATTTTTGGAAAATATGAGAATTTTTCACTTTGTAAATTTTTTAAAAAATTTCTAATCAAAATTTTTACAAATCCATCCCTAATTCTATTAAACATGCATTTGTGAGTGAACAGAAAAAATTTCAAGTAATTAGAATATAAAGAGATTGACTTTTTTCATTTTGTAGCAGACACAATTTTGGAAAAAAGCAAACTGAGAAAAGCAGCTTTAAAGTTTTAAAAACAACAAAATTGTAATAAAAACAACTTATATCAAGCTAGTTTTTTTTCAGAGCAATAACCTGACATTTGCGAGTCCTAACTTATCAATTTTATTCATATTTATTATTACTATAATTATTAATTAGCATCTTCATTTATAGGGATAATTAGAAATTTTTTTTAAAAAATGCGAAAAATTTCACTTTTTTCAAATTTTTTAGTCAAAATATTTAATAAATGATCTGCAGTACTATTTATCAAATATCCATTATAACAGAGAAAAAATTTAAAACCATTTTATTGAAATTTTATTGGCAGTGAGAAATTCAAAAAAAATGAGAAGCGAAAGCAGTGTTGATGATGATGATGACGATATGCTTCATGAATAATAAAGCAGCGAAAGCAGTAAAACAGTAAACAAACAAAGATTAAACGGCTACTGTTTGAAACAACTATCTTGCTTTGCTTTTATTGAAAAAATTAGGTGTTTTTGCAACTTACACATGAAATATGCATGATTTAAACATTGAAAGTGGGCGTGGCACGTGATGAAATGTTAGACAAAATAACTTCATATCTCACAAAATATTTGTCTGATTGTTTTGAAACTTTCAGATTATTAAGTCAAAGGTTCAAGGATCATTTTCCACTCAAAATTTGAAAATCGATATTTTCATTGATTTTCCGGAATTCTTAGGGTGCCAAGTCCCCTTAAGAGCAATGGCACACAATTATTGCACTTAGTGGCATAAGTAAGGCGGACCGAAAAAGTCGAAGTATCTTAGATCTTTCTGCGGTAGTGCGGAAAAGTTGCGAACTCCCTTCATTAAAAAGTGTGCAAAATCTTATAACTCTGAATTGATATCTTCTGTCGCCTCAATGGGCAGAAAATTGGACTAAAAATGGTCAAAATTCAAAAATTAATACAAAATCACATATTTCGTTGATAGGTCACAACTTTCTGCCCATTGAGGCGACAGAAGATATCAATTCAGAGTTATATGATTTTGCACACTTTTTAACGATGGGAGTTCGCAACTTTTCCGCACTACCGCAAGAAGATCTAAGAAACTTCGACTTTTTCGGCCCACCCTACATAACAGCTACAGACGCAAAAGTGCACAACAAAACGGCGGTGATAACAATTCAAAGCACAACAAGGTAGTGAAGTGAAGAACTTGAACAGTGAGTTTGGGTGAGTGTTTTCAAACTCTTAATTTTTACTTTCTCATACGCGAAGTGCATATTTACGGATCCTAAATAGTAGGGAATGTTGTCGCTTCTCATTGGCTCTAAGTGTCACGTGACTTGGCTTGATTATTAACGACGTCGTGAAGCTAAACAGTACTTACCATTGCTGAAAGTTCGGCCTTTGTTTTATTTTAAAGAAGTATACTTCATTTGCTTGAGAAACATCCAAATAATCATAATTAGAAGGTAGTTTCGATTTCTCCATGATAGTTGAAGAAAAATAATAGTTAAAATCCCACCTAAGCGCGTTTCTATGACATCATTAAGAAGCAATCCAAGTCACGTGACGCCGAGAGCCAATGAGAAGCGTCTTCATTCCCTACTATGTAGGATCGGTAAATATGCATGCGAAGTACACAAAAATCGTCAAAAAATCCGACCATTAGTTTCTGATGAATCTCCACGTTTTAGGCTCCTCCGAGTCCGAAAAACACATTCTGTCTGTGTGTCAACACAATAACTCGTAGACGATTCGAGCTAGATGAATTAAATTTGGTTTGTGGTTTTTACTAAATTTGTAAATTTTTATCAAATTTTGTACTAAATCCGGCTGTTTGTCTGTCCCTGTGCATGTGAACACGCTAAATCAAAAATATAAACACATACATATACATTTGATACATAAATACATCATCATAATTCCAGATCTTTTCAAGTATTCGATAAAACCTGTCAATGGATCGACCGTATGTGGTCTATATAACGGCAAATATGTGGACAAAATAATTCTAAAACACAACGACCTGGATAAATGGAATTTGTTATTTGTCTTGTGACCAACATTGTATGTATGGACGCAATCTGTCGAAAGGAAGGCTCCCTATTTGTTTTTTCCACCATCACATTGCGAAGTACAAAACGCGTCATATTGTATCACTATGGTGGAAAAGAGGGCACTCTTAGTTTGAATTGATATCGGCCTTTCACGCACTTCTTACCCAAACTCTGCAATTTTTAGCAAGGGGATGTCACCCCTGTACGCGTCTAAAATTCAGAGGTCAATAAAAATCTGAATACACGAGGTGATCCCGGGCTTTGTCCAAGGTCTGCAATTTTCATATAGGGTAATGGCACCTTTTATCTATACTTATAAAAGGCAATGTTTGTGTGCGTGTGTGTCCGCGATGTCCAGACGAATCTATCGCACTTACAGACATGAAATTTGGCACACAAGTAGTCGTAATGGTGACTCAATGTTACATCGTAGCCGGAATTTCAAAATTTAATCTAGAAATTTTTTTATTTAATATTTTGTGTTGTTTTGGGTCATTTTCGGCACGTTTAGGGCTGTAGTATCTTTTCTAATGATAGTTGAAAAACAATCGATGCACCATTGGATAGAACAAACAATTTTCTTTTCAATGAAATTTGTTTTGAGCTTCAAACGTAATTTACTGAATTTTTAGAAATTTTTAAAAAATTGTTAGTTTTGTCGGCGAAATTTTGTTTTCGTATTTAAATTTGCTGCATCCCCCGTTCTAATAAAGTTATCTCTTTCGTTTTTTTTGAGGTAATGAATGGAATATTTCCCCCCTGATTTAAAACAAGAACGGTTAAAATATCTGTTATGGTTGAAAATTAATTAATTTTTTCTGAAGTGTTAAAATATTTTCGCTCTGTTTTTTCCCCTCGATTCTTCGTAACCAAGGTCGCGGTGTTCTATTCCCAGCATGCATTTCGTCGAAACCACGTGACGTTATAATCCGTTTGCTGAAGATAAGCTTTCTGTAAAATTTTGTTGAAATTCAGGATGTCACAGGCAACGCCGTGAAGGTTTCTAAGGAAGACAACTCCCACTGGTTTTTTCGTAGCTAGCAGAAAAATGATTTGGAAGACAATGATGAATTCAATCCATTCTCACGTGATGTAGGTCAAATTTTTGAATCTATTGCGCGTTTTTCGGGAAGAGAAAGGAGATGGTGACACAACATTCTGTAAGCCACCATGTAGTAAGATGCTAGATGACATGCTCAGCTAACATTTGTCATGTGGCTATGACGTCATGAATTGTATCCATCGTTTCATACACAGACTATCCACAAATATACAGAACATCTATACTTATAAAAGGCAATGTTTGTGTGTGTGTGTGCTTGTCTGCGATGTCCAGACGAATCTATTGGATTTACAGCCATAAAATTTGGCACAGAGGTAGTCGTAATGGTGATTGAATGCACCTCTAAGCCGAAATTTTAAAATTTAATCTAGAAATTTTTTTATTTAATGTTTTGTGTTGTTTTGGTTGATTTTTCGCACTAATTTATCAATAGCATGATTTTGGATAATTGTACGAAAAAAAATAGATACACCATCGGAAAGAGCACACGATTTCCGCTCTAATGAAGTTAGTTTTGAATTTCTAACGTAATTTACTGAATTTTGAGAAATTTTTAAAAAATAGTCAGTTTTGCCATCGGAATGTTTTTTTTTTTAATTTGTTGCATCCGCCTTTCTAATAACACTATTATTTTCAATTTTTTCCAGCTTATAACTAGAACTGTTCTGTCGGATTTAAATCAAGAACAGTTAAAATATCTTTTCCCGTTTTTTTTTTAATTAATTTTTTCCTGGGCAGATGAAAGTTATTTTTCTCGAGTTAATTTTCTCCCGCGGCCCTTTTCCGGAACGCAGATGGCTATGTGATTGGTTGAAAGGGAAGTGACGTCATAACCTTGAATTGGGTGACTGATTATTATTTTCGGCAGTATCTTAACGTATTTATTCATCTCGCATACTTTGCTTTGTGACTTGCAGTATAATAATGATTTTCACGTTGCAATTTTTTAATATTGTTTGTCGCGGGAAAAAAAAAGAGGAAAAATCAATAATGTGTATCTTTTGTTTTGATTTTGTTTTCAAAACTTTTTCATGCCATTGTGGGAGGGTTTATTTCTTCATTTCGTTGAAGTCCTGATTCCACGGGCAACGCCGTGCGCGTACTGCTAGTCTTTTATATGAGCAGAAATTTTTTTTTTTTTTTTAGTTTTAGCAAATTGTAGAACAAGAATAAAAAAATCCATCCAAGTAAACTTCATCAAGGGTTACCAACTTAGGCATGGACTCAAAAAATTGGAACTTTTTCTGCAAGAAGCTTGACTTTCGTCAAAGGAAGCCTCTTGTAACCCGAAAGATCCCATGTGAAAAGACAAAACAATAACTGATTACAAGGTTTTTTATACACCCAAACAAGAACGCCAATAAGATTAATTTAAAAAAAGATTTTAAGGACAATCATTAGCCATCAGGCATAAATGCCGTCATAAAAATAAAACATTAATCACAAATATGCAAAGTATTAACAACAGATATAACCATTAACTTAGAGTTTTAAAATTGTAATATGCTTTTAGTATGCCCAACACAAAACAGGCTAATTATGCTTCAATGAAACTGCGGTTAGAGTTATAAATCGTTTGTATATTGTTTTAGACGATATTTTTTGATGTGAATATTCTGAATACTTCTGATTCTGAAATTCTGACAAATCCATATAGAACGCCAATAAGATTAATTAAAAAAAAAAATTAAAGAACAATCATTAGCCATCAAGCATAAATGCCGTCATAAAAATAAAACATCAATCGCAAATATGCAAAGTATTAACAACAGATATAACCAACTAATTCTAAAAAATAACAGGTTATTTTTTTAAAACCTAATAACCGGGTAAAAAAACTGGATCGGTAAATAGGCTCAATCTTAGGTTAAAAAATAACCGGAACAAAAAATAACCGAAAAAACCGGTTAACCGAAACAAAAAAACCCGGTAGGTTTTTCCCATCCCTACCGCCCTGCCTTGGCATCGATGTAAAACTGAAAGACAGGCTGCCACGACAAAAAAACGGCACTGTAGCCGAACGCATAATAGCTCCCAATACCAGCACCTGAAGAGACGGCAGATCAGCGGAGATGGTCCCGAAGAGCCACACTACCAATATTTTACCCACCTGGATGCGAGAACCCGCTTGCTGATGCAGCTGCGTTTTCTTCCCCATATTTCAGATGTGCCTTTAAGTGGGAAAGGGACTCTATGAAAGTAAATAAAGTACAGAAAAAGTATATAACACAGGTCTCATGGAATACAAACCCACAACAGCACAAAAACACAACCTTCATTATTTTCATCTTTTCTAAACTGCAATATATTAGAAAGTTAAACATCGTTTTCAAATATTAGTCGAATGAATTTTCTTCTTAAAATACAAAAAAGCATTGGATGCTTTTATATCGAGTTTCATTTCGGCCTCATAAAATAATACTTCTATGTCCAAAGAACTTGAAATCATCATCCACCGAATAAATGGACGAACGAACATTCTATTCAGAACAAAATCCTAGACAAATATATCAAACACATTTATTGTTTTAGTGTGTCAGTTCTTCGCAAGAGATAAAGAAACGAATATTTCAGTTGTTTCTATTATTACTCGCACAGTAAATCATAACAAATAATTGGGTTTTCAACTGTTATTTTTGATGATCGTAACTAACATCTCTAGACGGTTATTTCGGATGAAAAGAATATTATGATTTAGATGTAAATCATATATGAAAATTAAATAAATAAAATATTCGAAACAAATTAGTGTTGATATTATTATAGTTCAAATAATAGATGCCTCAAGCTATGTAGTATTATTTTTATGATCTATTTATCAAAGGAAGAGTTCTTCTTCAAGTTGAATGAACACGTTTTTCGTTTGGTATTTTATTTCGGGTATTTAAGAGTTTTCCATTCAAAAATTCAGTAGTCATTTTTATCAGCGAAAAAACGGCATAATATAATCACGGCACCACATACGTAATATGCGCATGTAAAAGGGAATGCAGCTGTAGATTTAACTATATGTATGTGTATATGGTAATAAAATTCGTTAAAATCTTTCACTTAAATTTTTAATGGTGAAATTGCGTTCCAATCTATTTTTTTTTAACAAGGTGTTTAAAACTAACATTCTATTTCTGTATTCCGTACAAATAATTCTTAATGAGCTTTTGATTTTGCTTACTCAGGTATTGATTTCCACCAATTGGCTACTGCCTATCAACAAGAGAGCCATCTAAATTTTTTCTAACAAGCGGATGCGAAATTTCTTTCTTTCATGTATCATTCCATGGTATTGTAATATTCGTAACGAATAAATAAATATATATATATATGTAGAATTATTAAAATATTTAAAGAAAAGAAATTAATTAGATAAAAAAATCGTTTGGTCATAAAAGAAATTAATTTAAAAATATCGTTTGGCTGTAAAAGAAATTAATTAAAAATATCGTTTGGCTATAAAATAAATTAATTTTAAAATATCGTTTGCATGTAAAAAAATTAATTTTAAAAAATTGCTTGGCATTCATTCTTTTTTAAAGGTTATAAAAATAGAGTGGCAACGATATATTTGCCATTTGCTAACGTTACCTAGCAACGGAGAAGAGTAATTATGATTTAACATGGAATTCGATGTCAGTCAGTCAGTGATGTAACGTTTGTGATGTAAGTGCATGTGTTAGTCTTACATGTTTGTACTGTGGAAGACGTCCAATAAACATATTATTTTTGGAAAAGCAGGGTAACCGATTCTTCATGCTTTGCTGAAATACATCACAGTATTAATCTTTTTCAAACATGCCCTTCAAACAACTACGTAAATTAGATTTCTGAACAATAAATCTGCTGAATGATCTACATATTTTTATACATGTAAATATGTAATAAATCCTTTTTAAACACGTCTTTCAAAATTAAACTACTGTAACTGTAATTTCCACTATCTTAGTTCGGTTGGTTGTTTACAGAGAGTTTCATGAGCCTCTTTGAAATTTTAAACTAGTTATTTCTTATCTGATACATTCCTCGCTGGTGTGGTGTGGAAAATTGGAGAAGGCGTGCCACCTCAAGTGCGATCATCTTCATCTTAATATGGTTCAAAATTACGAGTTTCTTCCCAAAATAGTCCTCGTGTGGCTTTTAAACCTTATGTTAGAATAATTGAACTAAACACTCTTCTGTATTCAAAAGTGAGGGCATTATCAGTTTTGAAATAAAGCGTCGCATTGCTAATTGGACGAACTCTTGGTAGAAATGCGCAGCTTCAAGCCCGGTGTTCAAAAATCGGCAAAATTTGAATTGAACATCTAAAAATCTCCTTTCTTTCTTTTGTTCCTCAACTTTTATTAGAGGTAAGATTTTAAGCCCTTCTTTTCATACTTTGTTTAAAAGACTGTTTTTAATTTCTTTTTTGTGGATAAATGTTTTTCTATTTAATACATTCCGGAATTGGTTCAGGCCTTAGAGGATAATAAATCATTAGACCTTGAAGTCTTTTTCCTCTACAGAAAACTTATTCCAGTTTTGAATCTGCATGCATGAATGGCCTCTGATGAAGTCATCCACCGGATTCTTAGTTCTTATCGCTATCTGCTATTATTTTTGTATTTTTAACTCTTCCACGCATAAAATTCCCCTTATTAGTATTTTTTTATTTATTTTGGCAAGATCTGAAATCAGTTAAATTTTTATCGGACGATTACATGGACGCATTTTTATCTTTAAATACCATGTTAAGTCTAGAATAAAGTCATTTATTGCCAGTTAGAATACCTGTACCTCTTTCAAGGATGTCAGTAATAAAACATAGTACAGTGGCTCCCAAAAGTGTTCGTACTCTTACGATTTTCAATGAAATAGGGTTATAACCATTAATTAAAATTAACATACGCCAAACCTCCTATAATAAGTTCTATTGAATATATTTCATCAATATTTGCACAGTATATAGCTAAAATGCTTATCTGTTTTATTTTAACACCTCGAAAAGTTTTGGAGATATTCCAAACTTTGTGAACAAGCTCGAATTTTTTTAAAAAAAATCATCGATTTTTCTCACTAAAAAGTCATTAATATAAATAAATATAGGCAGAGAGCTTAGATTCTAGTTCAAAACATAGCCAGAAACAAATAAAACATTTTGGAAAATTTCACTTTAGTATCTTAAAAACATTTTCCAAAATGATATTTGCCGCGAAAAAAATTTAGAAAATCACAATTTCTCAGAAAACGCTTTTAAAGATTTTCATAGAGTACAAAAAATGTAGTACATACCCTAGAATCTTAAAACTTCCCATATTTATTACAAGTCAAACCCTCTTTTAGTTGATTTTAAACGACTTTTGTGTTCTTTTAGCTTTTTAGATTTTTTCTGAATAATTTTGTCTAATAGATAGTGAATGGCGTATCGATATCTGAATTAGCTTTTTGTCAATTTCCATGTAATTTTTAAGCATCTATGGATAAATTTACATTTCAAAACACTTGAGAATAGGTAACAGTTCAAAATAAATGGAATTAAATTACAAAACTGCAATTTGAGAGCCAAAAAATAATTTTCACTGTTGTAATTACTGTTGTGTTGTATTTTTTTAAAAAAAAGCGTCGCCAAAAACCAATAAAACAATAAAAATAAGAAATGGAAGCTTAAATCTATATTTTTAGACAATATATTGCTTGACAATTAAAAAATAGCTGTTGAAACTAATTGTTTGTATTTTTAAGGCTCTTTAAATAGCCACTTCCGGTATCAGAATTGTCACTTCCAGTTTATTATTAATACTATAACTTTACTTGTAATTATAGTAGAAACAAAAATAAAGCATTTTAAGATACCTAAATGTATGGCCTATAAAATGAACAAATAAAATAAATTTCGAAAATTTTCAGCAAAACGAGGAATTTAGGGTAGTCACATACCTTTAAAAGTTTCTGCAGAATTTAATGAAAAGTTTTCTACTTCAATTTCACCTGACACTGTTCGACGAGTTCTCAGTGGAGCTGGATTAAATGGGCGTTCTGCTCGTAGAAAATTTTTTGTTAGTGTGGGAAACAGAAAGCTTAGGCTTTCCTTTGCAAAATAAATGTTAAATAAACCCGAAACATATTAGAATAATGTCTTATTTGCAGATGAAAGCAAATATAACATTTTTGATTCCGATGGACGTATAATGGTATGGAGAAGAAAAAATGAAGAACTTAATTCCAAGAACTTAGTTGGAACAGTTAAGTATGGCGGTGGAGGTGTCCTTGTGTGGGGATGCATGTCAGCATCAGAGCTAGGTAATTTGGTATTTTTTGATGGCATAATGAATCATGCTCTTTATTTAAATATTTTAAAAGACAATTTAAAATTGTCAGCCCAAAATTTGGGTATTGGAAACAACTTTGTTTTTTTTTATCAAGATAACGATCCTAAGCACACGGCTCTCAACGTTCGCCTCTGGTGTCTCTATAATTGTCACCAAAAAACTATCTGTCTATAAAACACCACCTCAATCGCCAGATTTAAACCCAATAGATCATATTTGGAGAGAACTGGAGGTTAGAGTACGAAAACACGACATTAAAACGAAAAGCGAACTAAAAACAGTAATGATGAAAGAATGGATGAACATTGATGCAGAAATTACAAAAAAACTAGTGAAATATATTCCCAAATGTTCAAAAGCTGTTGTGGATACTAAAGGATATCCTACTAAATACTAATTTAACGAAAAATTAGAATATTTACTAATATGTAGAGATTTTTTAAAGTGTACGAAGACTTTTGTGAGATAAAGTTTTTGTTACTTTTTGATTATTGATTTCTTAAAAATAAAGTTTTACTATGTTTTTAAAATATTTCACGTAGTTTTGTTAAGAATAGATTATAGATCTTATTATTAAATACCTATTCTGAAATATTAATTTTAATTAATGGAGAGAGCGCTATTTCATTGAAAATCATAAGCGTACGAACACTTTTGGGAGCCACTGTATATATTTTTAAAACAGTGCCGATATAAGAGTGTCATTTTATAATCTCAAAAACCTATTTATCTAGCTAAAAGAACTTCATTTTCTTTTAAAAAATAACTGTCTCGGGAAAAAATGCTTTTAAATTAGCGTCGTTTGCTATAATTATACCAGATTTTGTTTCCGTTCCTTGCTAACAAAGGTATTGTGTTTCTTCTCTATTGTGATTCTTACAAGCATTCATTATAAAAACAAAGGATAAGCCTCTTGTTTAGAGCTCTCTTGAACTCTTGAAATTCACACAAGTTGTAAGTAAACAATAAACAAGTGTATTACGTAACTCGTTATTTCGTTGTTGTATGGCTCAGTATATGTCGCTTACTTTAAAAAAATAATTTTCCACTTATATTTTTAAGGTGTTTTCTGACTTCTGTTACCTAAGTATAAATATATTTTTAAAATCTTTTCAATACTGATGACTTCTTATTGTTAGAAAACTGTTATAATAAAATTTCAACCGCATGTCATTCTTATGAAATGAATTTAACGCCGTTATTCGTTAATTATATTTAAATATTCCGTCTGAAAGGTTTGATTGCACTGTTTATGAAGTAAATTAAATCATTTCAAATGCCTCAAAACGTAGTGGTGCTTTATAAAGCATTTTGTGCCGCTGTAAAATAAATATTTACGAAAGATGGAAAGTCAATAAAATTTCATCATTCTAGGTTTTCAAAACAATTATTGTACTCTATTTATTACTAAACATTTGCGTTTAAATAGGTAGTGTTCAATCTACTTATATATCGAAAAATTCGAAATAAAAAGTTCCAATAATTGAATTCAGGATTCGTTTGCGCATTTCAAAAGAAGTGGGAAATTAAAACATTATAAAGATACAGATTTCTATCAATTTTTCTATTATTTGGAATTTCTGATGCAAAAATCATTTTCATATTTCTGTCGTTACGAGTTTAATTATTTTTATTTAACTGCAGCTGTTTGCAACTAAAATGTTAAAAATGGTTATGGAGCTTACACAAATTGAAAATCCTAACAGTTAATGTCCAACTCATTGTATTAGCTCATTTTTGGAAGTTAAAATGTTAAAGACACAGATTCCTATCAATTTTTCTATTATTTGGAATTTCTGATGCAGAAATCGTTTTCATATTTCGGCCGTTATGAGTTAATTATCTTTATTAAACTGAAGCTGTTTGCAACAAAAATGTTAAAAATGGTTATGGAGCTTACACAGATTGAAAATTCTAACAGTTAGTGTCCAATTCATAGTATTAGCACAGTTTTGGAAATTAAAACATTAAACATATAGATTTCTATCAATTTTTCTGATGATTGGAATTTCTGATCCAAAAATCGTTTTCATATTTCGTCCGTTATGAGTTAACTATTTTTATTTAACTGCAGCTGTTTGCAACTAAAATGTTAAAAATGGTTATGGAGCTTACACAGGTTGAAAATCCTAACAGTTAGTGTCCAATTCATTGTATTAGATCATTTTTGGATATTAAAAAAAATTCAAGATATAGATTTCTATCAATATTTCTAATGTTTGGAATTTCTGATGCAAAACTCGTTTTCATATTCCGGCCGTTATGAGTTTAATTATCTTTATTTAACTGCAGCTGTTTGCAACAAAAACGTTAAAAATGGTTGTGGAGCTTTTTTTCATAATGAACTTTACAGAAGTCGTCTGCCTTAAATACGATAAAGTTCTACGTCTATAACTATGCCTGAGATACCACTAAAAATTAAAGAATGTAATCGAGGAACGAACTTTTATATACTAGATTTCAAACATCAGAAAAGTATAAATCTTTTATATATGCATATGGACGAGTTTTCTGGTTTGTTTATTTATATTAAAAACCTTGACGTTATCTGCTTGTATGTTGGACTTCCGCTTTGAAGATTCCATTAACTTAGCTTTACACCGTTAGTTTGTTTACTTAAATGTAAACAAACAAAACAGAAAACCCGTCCATATACATAACGTTTAGTAACGAATTCGAAACCCTCCGAGCTTTTGCGCATGCGCCGGGCGGAGTTATTTTCATCAAAATAGGGGGGAAGTGAAGAATGGAAGGATGATGTTTACATTTTACTGAGCGTGATCTAACAAAGAACTCCGGAAATGCGCTCAAATGACTCATTGCCTGACACCCCTTTCCGATGTAAAATCGTCCAAAAGTGGTAGTCTCGGAATCCGTTGCTGAACAGTGAACTGATTTGTGTAGCAAAAGCCATTTTCATGTTCCTGTTGTCATGTGTTTGAACCATTTTTATTTAAATGCAAATATTCCTATTGAGGGAACAAAAAATGTTCAACGCATTTGTAGAGTCTTCATTTGTCATGAACTTTTCAGAACTCGTCTGCCTAAAATACGATAAAGTTCTACGTCTCTACTCACTAAATAAAGTAAAGAATATAACATAGAAACGACCTTTTATATACTAGATTTCAAACATTAAAACAAATCTTTTTTTTATATGGAGTATTTCTGAAGAAAATATCGTTTTCATATTTCTGTCGTTATGCGCTGTAACTATTTTTATTCAAATGCAAAGTTTTTGAAGAAGCAGAAATATTCAACGTGTTTGTGGAATTTTCATTTGTCTTGAACTTTACAGAACTCGTCTGCCTAAAATACGATAAAATTCGACATCTACAACTGGCATAGATGAGATGCCAGCAGAGAAATAAAGAATACAACAGAGAAACGAAGGCGCTCTAAATTTCTACGACAACAAATGGCAGCAGCGAAAGCACTAACTCAACCCATTACTCGCGTTTCTGTATCTCTTCCTTTCAGTGCGAGCGGTTTATTCCTGGAGACGTCAAGATTGACAGCTTCGATAGGTAGTCTTTTTACGACGCGTATCCCACGCTGGATTGTGGCCCAGTCGTAAACATGGCATTCCGACAAGGTACTACAACACTAAATCTCCAGCAATAAATTTCCCTAAAATCTCCGGCATTACTTCCGACGTAGGCAAAATAACACTTACAAACTCGGCTACCCTACAATTACAGTGTCTTCTCGAAGGGACGACATTGCGGAGCTTTTTATGACTTCATAACCGGGGCTGTATAACCTCAAGCCCGTGTTATCTCGTAAAAGTAGACAGATAAATCAGGGGCTTTTCATAACACAAACAGGAACGGAGGCAATACCATGTCGCCGGAAGGGGCTGGAATTACTGCAAGGACCTCTTCGGTGGTATTTTTACGAGAAGACCTGTACAGAATAATTGCCGAATCTGTCAAAAGCAATAACATCCTGGCCCGGGAAAATACGGAACTTAATGAAATTTAATGATTTAATTTTCCTTGTTTCCTTGCAGCTGAGGTCTGTCGGGCGGACAAAAGAGAATTGGAATCGTAAAAATGGTGGGGTTGTTACTTTCGAATTCGGCTCCTCGCAGGGGTTCTTGAGGAGGACGTCAGTTTATAGCTGAGGAACACTTCCAAGGTATCAATTTGTGGTCCCATTCGAGAGGCTTAAATAATGGGGTTTCATCTCTGAATAGGTGCTTGGAAGGGGATTTTGTGAGTTTTATTTCGCTAATAGTGATGTTCTTAAGACGTTGATATGACGTTGAGTACGCGGCCCTTTTTTATGGAAGGAATAAACGCCACTCTCTTTTTTTTTATCTTGCATGTAAAAGTTTCAGAAAAACAACACAGAAGCCGAAATGAATTGAAAAGTCAATTCGTGTTCGTGAGTCACAGTAACATGCACCTATTAAATAACTGATATTTATTCTCGGATAGTTATTTAATATCGTTATGTTGTTTTGCTATGTTCGTTCTTTGTTCCTTAAAGCTAATGATGGATATATTTGATATTCTCTCCAATTCATCACACTAAAAACTGAAATAAACTCTTCATTAATACTCTAAATAAAGAATCTCCAATTTACCGACTGTAAATGGCCGTTTTTATTATATGAAAGATACAAAGTTAAAAATTGAAACTCAAATTCTAAAAACATTTTTCTATTCTACTAAAACAACGTTGCCATTCCTGAAACAAACTTTTAAAAGGATAGATAACATAAATAGAGACTCAATTACAAAACATATAATATAAAGAAAATGGTAATAGTAAGCAACCGCTTGAGGTTACTTAGATATTATATAGAGTTTTTAGTTATCAAAATGCAAAGGTAAAATATTAAAGTCGTAACATTGTTTATCCTCCCACCTTGCAATGTGAAATTCGGAACTGAACATTGCAAAGTAATAAAAAACAAACACTGTTCTCACAGGTCCAATTGGCGAGGGATTTTATCTATCCTTAATGTGTTCCTAAAAGAGACTAGCAAAGTCTGTTAGTTTTCCTATACACTCAGAACCAGCGTTTCTGAAATGGATGCAACTTGTAAAAATTCAGGATTAACAACAAGCTGAAACATTAGTAAAGGGTCTTTGTAATATTTTTATCGTTATTTATTTATATAAAGGTCTTTGCTCAGAATCAGCGATTGTTATGATATTTCAAGAAGTTTTGCAACCACTGAGGCTCTCAGGTCTGACTTTCGATGATGGCTTCTGCAATATGGCTGTTTGCTGAGTTCTGATTTTCTGTTTAATTGCCAATCAGTCGTGAACATGTTTCAGCAGCTACTATGGCGTCCAAATTGGAAATGCGTACAATGATTCGGTTTTCTTTGTGTGTGCAAAATGGTGCAACTACACTTATATTTATCGGCTGCTGCGTGAAGTGTATGTTGAAAATCGAATATCGCGTCTAGCTATCGCTGAGTGGTGCAACATTTTCAAGAACGGACTCACCCATGTTAATAACGCTTATTGCGAGGGAATACCATCAAATTCAGCAAATGCTGAGATCTTTGCTCGCGTGAATGAAAGCATTCTTGCAAACATATGCGTAACAACAGAAGAAATCGCAAATAAACATGATATTTCACTTGGAAGTGTGCATAAGATTATTGCCAAGCATTTCGAATTCAATAAAGCTCGTACTTATCCAACAGCAGTAACCCAACGATGGTTATTCAAAGGAATTTCTTCGCAGAAGACATAGAGGAACTTGTGCCAAACCTAGACAAATGTAACAATAAAGATGGTGAATACTATATGGACTTATAATGGACTATATGGACTATACTATATGGACT
>BGPR01026790.1:0-19758 GCA_013235015.1 Araneus ventricosus | reverse complement strand
TTTTATTTCTGAAATTCTTTTATTTCCACATTGGATAAGATTTAAAATCAGTAACGAGATTGATGTCGAAGGATGTTCCCTTGGCGCCACAATCACACGGCGAACCTTAGATGCGTATGTCATAAAACATCTAACTAAACATTTATTTCTAAAATTCTTTTATTTCCACATTGGATAAGATTTAAAACCAATAAGGAGATTGATGTCGAAGGATGTTCCCTTGGTGTCACAATCACACGACGTACCTTACATGCGTATGTCATAAAAAATGTAACTGCGCATTATTTTAGGCTGGGCATTCATGACCGATCCACTCCATACAAATGCGACCGCTCTACTCAGAAACCCATTTTCAATCCGAAAGACCGCTCAGAATTTGAAACGGTGCGGAGCCGAAGTTAGGATATCCAACCAGTTTGGTTATCTATCGGTCCATTTGAACTGCCGGGCCATAAATAAACAAAATCGGCAGTAAGACCTGGAGTAACTGGTAGAGGATGGATTTGCGTGGACTGGAGTGCTCGTGGATGACCGGCTTTAAGCTGTGCTGAGACATCACGTCTTTTTTTACACTTTCGAAATGCCCAACGGATTCCAAAATCAAAGTGGCACTGTACTTTCGCGTGCATCACGTGTGCATGAATTCACTCAATTAATATGTTTAAGTTCATGTAGAGAGGTGAGATGCTCTGGGAGTTGGAAATTTATTTTTTATCAAATATTTTTTTTCTACAAATAGCGTATTCAGATATGCAATAAAGCTTAAAGTTGAGGCAGTGAGGTTCTTTGCTTAATTTGCTTCATAGACTTCGTTTGAGTAGCAACTATTTTTCTATTTACTCAAGGGACTGCTTGGAACACATTGTTCAAGGATATATTTAATTTAAAATATATGGTTGGATATACTTAATTTAAATTTTATGGAAGGCTATACTTAATTTAAGTTTTATGGTATGATATATTTAATTTAAAAATATTTTCCTATTTATAACCACAAAGGTATCACCCCTCCCCCTCCCCGCCATACCGAAGCACCCGGGGTGCTGAATGATAGTCACTGCAATAGCCCTAGTACTGAGGCCGGAGTCCTAGTAGCCCTTCACCGGTACTGGTCACTGGGGGGAGGTCACTACTGGTCACTGGGGGGAGGGTAACACAACCCTCACCATTGCTATACCCCCATGGGAAACAAGTTCCTGCTTACTTATCCGGCAGCAACTCATCCGTGTACTCGCGGTACCCCCCCCCCCCAGGGGGGGTCCTATTATAAACTAACATTCACAATTTTAAATATTTAAACGTACTTCTATGAAACATACGATATTCTCTTTTTATAAGTAGTAAGAGAACGTATGACAACTCTTGATAAACATTAGTAATTGCAACTACGTATTTCATTGTGCAGCATCCATTACTTATATTTTGACAATTATTAAAACAACTGTTTTCTATTACTATTCTCCGAATCTTCCGTCTTTCTGAATCACTGCATGTAGGTCGTATCATCCTATGAGGCATTCGGTACTTACGTATTAACGCCACCGAAGCTACAGATTTGGCGGTTTTTGTATTTACGTATTAACGCCAATTTGGCGGTTTTTGTACTTACGTATTAACGCCAATTTGGCGGTTTTTAAATGGCGCTAATTTGGCGGTTTTTGTACTTACGTATTAACGCCAATTTGGCGGTTTTTAATTGCCGCCAATTTGGCGTTTTTTGTACTTACGTATTAACGCCAATTTGGCGGTTTTTAAGTGCTGACAACGCCACCGCAGCTACAGATTTGGCGGTTTTTGTACTTACGTATTAACGCCAATTTGGCGGTTTTTGTAAACAAGATTGCTCTTTATTGGCGCATTACCGCCAATCTGTAGCCTCGGTGGCGTTAATACGTAAGTACCAGGCATTCTTCAAGCCACGTGGATTTTACGTATTTTCTCTTACAGATAATGGCAGATCTAGGAACATTAATTAACATTCATATACAGTAGAGCCTCGATAATTCGAGTCATGATCGTTCGAGTTTTCCATAAATCCGAGTTAGTGAAGAAAAATCGGTTTGGTTCCAAAATAATCACCAACACATACACAACACGTGAAAGAATTACTGCATGTGGTTTTCATTGTTATTCGAGGGGTCATTTGTCCACTGCGCACCCGAAGCCACCTGCAGAAATGCCCCCTCCCAAAGAAAACGGGATATATATAAGATCGATATAGAGGAGCAATGTGTTTAAAAACCAAACAATTGATAATTATTTTTAGATATAATTAACCTGTTGCTATCAGCATTTATGTTATAATATGTCAGTACATTTTTCATTTAAATATACTACACTGACATTTAAAAATTGCTTTGATTTCCATTTATTTATTTATTAAATTTTACGATTTCGATCATTCGAGTTTTCGAGGTAGGCCCTGTCCCGTCCACCTCGAATTATCGAGACTCTACTGTAATTTATTAAAAGACTTAAATGTGAGCCAAATCATATAGTATACTGATTCCAACCGAGCGTAAATGAATCTGTTTTATCCTTCAAGTTGACTGATTAATTTCAAATTGCTCAATTATGAACAAGACTGTGTATTCCAAAGACATACAGTACGAACCAACAGTTTTCGCAAAGACACAGTAATAATACCTGACCAATAATCTCAAAATGAAGGAAATCACCATTGTTACCAACGATATCCCAGAATCCCATTACATTAGCCAATCGGAAGCACAAACCCCAAGTACAAAACGCACTTCCAATAAATCTCCATGCAAAAGTCTAACTCCTCCTCTAAGGCCTCTCTCTTTCCTAAACACGTTTCTACCGCATAACTATATGCGTGTAAACGATTTTTCCGTGACGAGCATGGTACGCTTGCCTTTACTCCTCCCTCTTCCCCAAAACGCATGATTTTCCCTCACAAAACGAAAACTCCCATCCTATTTTAAGTCACACAACTCATATTAGTGATACCATGTTGTTAGGAGAACACATAAATCAGAGAAAGAAAACAATAGGCCTATCTTAAAGGTGGGTGCGTAAGGGGCACAATAAGGGAAGAGACAAGAAAAATCCCTGCCTTATAATTTTCGGGAGGATATGTACAAATGCGCGTGCCGGTTTGGAGTTCCATTCCTTTCCACAACCCAGGAGGGTCGAGTCAACCCAATGGTTGAAGAGTCTTTTGATGAACCCCAGGGAAAAAGGATCATGAGCACGAATTAGACTTGCGGTCATCAACTGCATCAACCTCGTCATATTTAAAAAGGCAAGTTAAATATTTAAATAGAGGCGTTACTTAAGGTATCCGACTGTCTTCGGAGACATTTTTTTGAAAAATAACTTATATATATTTTTTAATGTTATTTTTCAACTGCATATGTTTTAAAACTATGAAAATATTATAAAATTATGCTTTCAAAATAATATTTTTTTAAAAAAATAAGAGAAATTTGAAGGAAAATGACTAAAATATTTGCCTTACGCTAATACCATAGACAAAATCATATTCTAAATATACATAAATCCTTGTAGGAGTACATTTTTATGACGGTTATCTGTCTTATGCTCTAAAATATTTCTTGTATTTCAAAATAATTTTGAGATATAGCTGAACATAGTTACTAAACTGGTAATTTTTCATAAAAAATGCTTTTTGTTTATATTTAAGCACTTCAAAATAATACTTGATTTTAAAATTGACCTTAGTTTTTAGAGGAAAACATCAAGCATAGTACAGAAAACAATCTCAGAAAATTTCATATCAATACTTGAATAACTTTTTGAGAAATCATTGTTACGGTCGACAGTTTTCCTCAAAAATATCATTTCTCAGAAAACGCATTTAAAGTTTTCATTCAACATAAAATAACGCTTACAGTTCGGTAATAAAACAGCTTAACTCCATTTGTAATTCACGTAGAGCAAAAAGTGAGACAGTTTTAGAAAGCTGATTAAACAGGCTACAAAATTAAGTCATTAAAATTTCTTGATAATTTCATCAAAAACTACTATTTTAAACCAGTCGCATACCTTAAGGGGACTTGGCACCCCAAAATTTTTTTCCTACAATTTTGATCAAACTTATTCAATTTTGTAGTAGATAGATGTAAACTGTGCGGAAACTGAAATTTCTAAAATATTTTTCAATTTGAAAAATTACAAATTTAAAAATTTTAAATTTTTTAAAAAAATTAACCCCTTTTTTAAAATGCTTCTTCTCATACAATTTTTAATATTTTTCCTCCAAATTTTTTTTAAAGGGACCTCTCAATGTACTTAACAGAAACAGGGATCGGATTTTTGATATCTACATTAGTTTCAGAGAAAAAAAATTTTGTTCAAAATTTTGTGAAAATTTTTGGAAAATATGAGAATTTTTCACTTTGTAAATTTTTTAAAAAATTTCTAATCAAAATTTTTACAAATCCATCCCTAATTCTATTAAACATGCATTTGTGAGTGAACAGAAAAAATTTCAAGTAATTAGAATATAAAGAGATTGACTTTTTTCATTTTGTAGCAGACACAATTTTGGAAAAAAGCAAACTGAGAAAAGCAGCTTTAAAGTTTTAAAAACAACAAAATTGTAATAAAAACAACTTATATCAAGCTAGTTTTTTTTCAGAGCAATAACCTGACATTTGCGAGTCCTAACTTATCAATTTTATTCATATTTATTATTACTATAATTATTAATTAGCATCTTCATTTATAGGGATAATTAGAAATTTTTTTTAAAAAATGCGAAAAATTTCACTTTTTTCAAATTTTTTAGTCAAAATATTTAATAAATGATCTGCAGTACTATTTATCAAATATCCATTATAACAGAGAAAAAATTTAAAACCATTTTATTGAAATTTTATTGGCAGTGAGAAATTCAAAAAAAATGAGAAGCGAAAGCAGTGTTGATGATGATGATGACGATATGCTTCATGAATAATAAAGCAGCGAAAGCAGTAAAACAGTAAACAAACAAAGATTAAACGGCTACTGTTTGAAACAACTATCTTGCTTTGCTTTTATTGAAAAAATTAGGTGTTTTTGCAACTTACACATGAAATATGCATGATTTAAACATTGAAAGTGGGCGTGGCACGTGATGAAATGTTAGACAAAATAACTTCATATCTCACAAAATATTTGTCTGATTGTTTTGAAACTTTCAGATTATTAAGTCAAAGGTTCAAGGATCATTTTCCACTCAAAATTTGAAAATCGATATTTTCATTGATTTTCCGGAATTCTTAGGGTGCCAAGTCCCCTTAAGAGCAATGGCACACAATTATTGCACTTAGTGGCATAAGTAAGGCGGACCGAAAAAGTCGAAGTATCTTAGATCTTTCTGCGGTAGTGCGGAAAAGTTGCGAACTCCCTTCATTAAAAAGTGTGCAAAATCTTATAACTCTGAATTGATATCTTCTGTCGCCTCAATGGGCAGAAAATTGGACTAAAAATGGTCAAAATTCAAAAATTAATACAAAATCACATATTTCGTTGATAGGTCACAACTTTCTGCCCATTGAGGCGACAGAAGATATCAATTCAGAGTTATATGATTTTGCACACTTTTTAACGATGGGAGTTCGCAACTTTTCCGCACTACCGCAAGAAGATCTAAGAAACTTCGACTTTTTCGGCCCACCCTACATAACAGCTACAGACGCAAAAGTGCACAACAAAACGGCGGTGATAACAATTCAAAGCACAACAAGGTAGTGAAGTGAAGAACTTGAACAGTGAGTTTGGGTGAGTGTTTTCAAACTCTTAATTTTTACTTTCTCATACGCGAAGTGCATATTTACGGATCCTAAATAGTAGGGAATGTTGTCGCTTCTCATTGGCTCTAAGTGTCACGTGACTTGGCTTGATTATTAACGACGTCGTGAAGCTAAACAGTACTTACCATTGCTGAAAGTTCGGCCTTTGTTTTATTTTAAAGAAGTATACTTCATTTGCTTGAGAAACATCCAAATAATCATAATTAGAAGGTAGTTTCGATTTCTCCATGATAGTTGAAGAAAAATAATAGTTAAAATCCCACCTAAGCGCGTTTCTATGACATCATTAAGAAGCAATCCAAGTCACGTGACGCCGAGAGCCAATGAGAAGCGTCTTCATTCCCTACTATGTAGGATCGGTAAATATGCATGCGAAGTACACAAAAATCGTCAAAAAATCCGACCATTAGTTTCTGATGAATCTCCACGTTTTAGGCTCCTCCGAGTCCGAAAAACACATTCTGTCTGTGTGTCAACACAATAACTCGTAGACGATTCGAGCTAGATGAATTAAATTTGGTTTGTGGTTTTTACTAAATTTGTAAATTTTTATCAAATTTTGTACTAAATCCGGCTGTTTGTCTGTCCCTGTGCATGTGAACACGCTAAATCAAAAATATAAACACATACATATACATTTGATACATAAATACATCATCATAATTCCAGATCTTTTCAAGTATTCGATAAAACCTGTCAATGGATCGACCGTATGTGGTCTATATAACGGCAAATATGTGGACAAAATAATTCTAAAACACAACGACCTGGATAAATGGAATTTGTTATTTGTCTTGTGACCAACATTGTATGTATGGACGCAATCTGTCGAAAGGAAGGCTCCCTATTTGTTTTTTCCACCATCACATTGCGAAGTACAAAACGCGTCATATTGTATCACTATGGTGGAAAAGAGGGCACTCTTAGTTTGAATTGATATCGGCCTTTCACGCACTTCTTACCCAAACTCTGCAATTTTTAGCAAGGGGATGTCACCCCTGTACGCGTCTAAAATTCAGAGGTCAATAAAAATCTGAATACACGAGGTGATCCCGGGCTTTGTCCAAGGTCTGCAATTTTCATATAGGGTAATGGCACCTTTTATCTATACTTATAAAAGGCAATGTTTGTGTGCGTGTGTGTCCGCGATGTCCAGACGAATCTATCGCACTTACAGACATGAAATTTGGCACACAAGTAGTCGTAATGGTGACTCAATGTTACATCGTAGCCGGAATTTCAAAATTTAATCTAGAAATTTTTTTATTTAATATTTTGTGTTGTTTTGGGTCATTTTCGGCACGTTTAGGGCTGTAGTATCTTTTCTAATGATAGTTGAAAAACAATCGATGCACCATTGGATAGAACAAACAATTTTCTTTTCAATGAAATTTGTTTTGAGCTTCAAACGTAATTTACTGAATTTTTAGAAATTTTTAAAAAATTGTTAGTTTTGTCGGCGAAATTTTGTTTTCGTATTTAAATTTGCTGCATCCCCCGTTCTAATAAAGTTATCTCTTTCGTTTTTTTTGAGGTAATGAATGGAATATTTCCCCCCTGATTTAAAACAAGAACGGTTAAAATATCTGTTATGGTTGAAAATTAATTAATTTTTTCTGAAGTGTTAAAATATTTTCGCTCTGTTTTTTCCCCTCGATTCTTCGTAACCAAGGTCGCGGTGTTCTATTCCCAGCATGCATTTCGTCGAAACCACGTGACGTTATAATCCGTTTGCTGAAGATAAGCTTTCTGTAAAATTTTGTTGAAATTCAGGATGTCACAGGCAACGCCGTGAAGGTTTCTAAGGAAGACAACTCCCACTGGTTTTTTCGTAGCTAGCAGAAAAATGATTTGGAAGACAATGATGAATTCAATCCATTCTCACGTGATGTAGGTCAAATTTTTGAATCTATTGCGCGTTTTTCGGGAAGAGAAAGGAGATGGTGACACAACATTCTGTAAGCCACCATGTAGTAAGATGCTAGATGACATGCTCAGCTAACATTTGTCATGTGGCTATGACGTCATGAATTGTATCCATCGTTTCATACACAGACTATCCACAAATATACAGAACATCTATACTTATAAAAGGCAATGTTTGTGTGTGTGTGTGCTTGTCTGCGATGTCCAGACGAATCTATTGGATTTACAGCCATAAAATTTGGCACAGAGGTAGTCGTAATGGTGATTGAATGCACCTCTAAGCCGAAATTTTAAAATTTAATCTAGAAATTTTTTTATTTAATGTTTTGTGTTGTTTTGGTTGATTTTTCGCACTAATTTATCAATAGCATGATTTTGGATAATTGTACGAAAAAAAATAGATACACCATCGGAAAGAGCACACGATTTCCGCTCTAATGAAGTTAGTTTTGAATTTCTAACGTAATTTACTGAATTTTGAGAAATTTTTAAAAAATAGTCAGTTTTGCCATCGGAATGTTTTTTTTTTTAATTTGTTGCATCCGCCTTTCTAATAACACTATTATTTTCAATTTTTTCCAGCTTATAACTAGAACTGTTCTGTCGGATTTAAATCAAGAACAGTTAAAATATCTTTTCCCGTTTTTTTTTTAATTAATTTTTTCCTGGGCAGATGAAAGTTATTTTTCTCGAGTTAATTTTCTCCCGCGGCCCTTTTCCGGAACGCAGATGGCTATGTGATTGGTTGAAAGGGAAGTGACGTCATAACCTTGAATTGGGTGACTGATTATTATTTTCGGCAGTATCTTAACGTATTTATTCATCTCGCATACTTTGCTTTGTGACTTGCAGTATAATAATGATTTTCACGTTGCAATTTTTTAATATTGTTTGTCGCGGGAAAAAAAAAGAGGAAAAATCAATAATGTGTATCTTTTGTTTTGATTTTGTTTTCAAAACTTTTTCATGCCATTGTGGGAGGGTTTATTTCTTCATTTCGTTGAAGTCCTGATTCCACGGGCAACGCCGTGCGCGTACTGCTAGTCTTTTATATGAGCAGAATTTTTTTTTTTTTTTTTAGTTTTAGCAAATTGTAGAACAAGAATAAAAAAATCCATCCAAGTAAACTTCATCAAGGGTTACCAACTTAGGCATGGACTCAAAAAATTGGAACTTTTTCTGCAAGAAGCTTGACTTTCGTCAAAGGAAGCCTCTTGTAACCCGAAAGATCCCATGTGAAAAGACAAAACAATAACTGATTACAAGGTTTTTTATACACCCAAACAAGAACGCCAATAAGATTAATTTAAAAAAAGATTTTAAGGACAATCATTAGCCATCAGGCATAAATGCCGTCATAAAAATAAAACATTAATCACAAATATGCAAAGTATTAACAACAGATATAACCATTAACTTAGAGTTTTAAAATTGTAATATGCTTTTAGTATGCCCAACACAAAACAGGCTAATTATGCTTCAATGAAACTGCGGTTAGAGTTATAAATCGTTTGTATATTGTTTTAGACGATATTTTTTGATGTGAATATTCTGAATACTTCTGATTCTGAAATTCTGACAAATCCATATAGAACGCCAATAAGATTAATTAAAAAAAAAAATTAAAGAACAATCATTAGCCATCAAGCATAAATGCCGTCATAAAAATAAAACATCAATCGCAAATATGCAAAGTATTAACAACAGATATAACCAACTAATTCTAAAAAATAACAGGTTATTTTTTTAAAACCTAATAACCGGGTAAAAAAACTGGATCGGTAAATAGGCTCAATCTTAGGTTAAAAAATAACCGGAACAAAAAATAACCGAAAAAACCGGTTAACCGAAACAAAAAAACCCGGTAGGTTTTTCCCATCCCTACCGCCCTGCCTTGGCATCGATGTAAAACTGAAAGACAGGCTGCCACGACAAAAAAACGGCACTGTAGCCGAACGCATAATAGCTCCCAATACCAGCACCTGAAGAGACGGCAGATCAGCGGAGATGGTCCCGAAGAGCCACACTACCAATATTTTACCCACCTGGATGCGAGAACCCGCTTGCTGATGCAGCTGCGTTTTCTTCCCCATATTTCAGATGTGCCTTTAAGTGGGAAAGGGACTCTATGAAAGTAAATAAAGTACAGAAAAAGTATATAACACAGGTCTCATGGAATACAAACCCACAACAGCACAAAAACACAACCTTCATTATTTTCATCTTTTCTAAACTGCAATATATTAGAAAGTTAAACATCGTTTTCAAATATTAGTCGAATGAATTTTCTTCTTAAAATACAAAAAAGCATTGGATGCTTTTATATCGAGTTTCATTTCGGCCTCATAAAATAATACTTCTATGTCCAAAGAACTTGAAATCATCATCCACCGAATAAATGGACGAACGAACATTCTATTCAGAACAAAATCCTAGACAAATATATCAAACACATTTATTGTTTTAGTGTGTCAGTTCTTCGCAAGAGATAAAGAAACGAATATTTCAGTTGTTTCTATTATTACTCGCACAGTAAATCATAACAAATAATTGGGTTTTCAACTGTTATTTTTGATGATCGTAACTAACATCTCTAGACGGTTATTTCGGATGAAAAGAATATTATGATTTAGATGTAAATCATATATGAAAATTAAATAAATAAAATATTCGAAACAAATTAGTGTTGATATTATTATAGTTCAAATAATAGATGCCTCAAGCTATGTAGTATTATTTTTATGATCTATTTATCAAAGGAAGAGTTCTTCTTCAAGTTGAATGAACACGTTTTTCGTTTGGTATTTTATTTCGGGTATTTAAGAGTTTTCCATTCAAAAATTCAGTAGTCATTTTTATCAGCGAAAAAACGGCATAATATAATCACGGCACCACATACGTAATATGCGCATGTAAAAGGGAATGCAGCTGTAGATTTAACTATATGTATGTGTATATGGTAATAAAATTCGTTAAAATCTTTCACTTAAATTTTTAATGGTGAAATTGCGTTCCAATCTATTTTTTTTTAACAAGGTGTTTAAAACTAACATTCTATTTCTGTATTCCGTACAAATAATTCTTAATGAGCTTTTGATTTTGCTTACTCAGGTATTGATTTCCACCAATTGGCTACTGCCTATCAACAAGAGAGCCATCTAAATTTTTTCTAACAAGCGGATGCGAAATTTCTTTCTTTCATGTATCATTCCATGGTATTGTAATATTCGTAACGAATAAATAAATATATATATATATGTAGAATTATTAAAATATTTAAAGAAAAGAAATTAATTAGATAAAAAAATCGTTTGGTCATAAAAGAAATTAATTTAAAAATATCGTTTGGCTGTAAAAGAAATTAATTAAAAATATCGTTTGGCTATAAAATAAATTAATTTTAAAATATCGTTTGCATGTAAAAAAATTAATTTTAAAAAATTGCTTGGCATTCATTCTTTTTTAAAGGTTATAAAAATAGAGTGGCAACGATATATTTGCCATTTGCTAACGTTACCTAGCAACGGAGAAGAGTAATTATGATTTAACATGGAATTCGATGTCAGTCAGTCAGTGATGTAACGTTTGTGATGTAAGTGCATGTGTTTGTCTTACATGTTTGTGCTGTGGAAGACGTCCAAAAAACATATTATTTTTGGAAAATCAGGGTAACCGATTCTTCATGCTTTGCTGAAATACATCACAGTATTAATCATTTTCAAACATGCCCTTCAAAGAACTACGTAAATTAGATTTCTGAACAATAAATCTGCTGAATGATCTACATATTTTTATACATGTAAATATGTAATAAATCCGTTTTAAACACGTCTTTCAAAATTAAACTACTGTAACTGTAATTTCCACTATCTTAGTTCAGTTGGTTGTTTACAGAGAGTTTCATGAGCCTCTTTGAAATTTTAAACTAGTTATTTCTTATCTGCTACATTCCTAGCTGGTGTGGTGTGGAAATTTGGAGAGGGCGTGCCAACTCAAGTGTGATAATCTTCATCTTAATATGGTTCAAAATTACGAGTTTCTTCCCAAAATAGTCCTCGTGTGGCTTTTAAACCTTATGTTAGAATAATTGAACTAAACACTCTTCTGTATTCAAAAGTGAGGGCATTATCAGTTTTGAAATAAAGCGTCGCATTGCTAATTGGACGAACTCTTGGTAGAAATGCGCAGCTTCAAGCCCAGTGTTCAAAAATCGGCAAAATTTGAATTGAACATCTAAAAATCTCCTTTCTTTCTTTTGTTCCTCAACTTTTATTAGAGGTAAGATTTTAATCCCTTCTTTTCATACTTTGTTCAAAAGACTGTTTTTAATTTCTTTTCTGTGGATAAATGTTTTTCTATTTAATACATTCCGGAATGGGTCCAGGCCTTCGAGGATAATAAATCATTAGACCTTGAAGTCTTTTTCCTCTACAGAAAACTTATTCCAGTTTTGAATCTGCATGCATGAATGGCCTCTGATGAAGTCATCCACCGGATTCTTAGTTCTTATCGCTATCTGCTATTATTTTTGTATTTTTAACTCTTCCACGCATAAAATTCCCCTTATTAGTATTTTTTTATTTATTTTGGCAAGATCTGAAATCAGTTAAATTTTTATCGGACGATTACATGGACGCATTTTTATCTTTAAATACCATGTTAAGTCTAGAATAAAGTCATTTATTGCCAGTTAGAATACCTGTACCTCTTTCAAGGATGTCAGTAATAAAACATAGTACAGTGGCTCCCAAAAGTGTTCGTACTCTTACGATTTTCAATGAAATAGGGTTATAACCATTAATTAAAATTAACATACGCCAAACCTCCTATAATAAGTTCTATTGAATATATTTCATCAATATTTGCACAGTATATAGCTAAAATGCTTATCTGTTTTATTTTAACACCTCGAAAAGTTTTGGAGATATTCCAAACTTTGTGAACAAGCTCGAATTTTTTTAAAAAAAATCATCGATTTTTCTCACTAAAAAGTCATTAATATAAATAAATATAGGCAGAGAGCTTAGATTCTAGTTCAAAACATAGCCAGAAACAAATAAAACATTTTGGAAAATTTCACTTTAGTATCTTAAAAACATTTTCCAAAATGATATTTGCCGCGAAAAAAATTTAGAAAATCACAATTTCTCAGAAAACGCTTTTAAAGATTTTCATAGAGTACAAAAAATGTAGTACATACCCTAGAATCTTAAAACTTCCCATATTTATTACAAGTCAAACCCTCTTTTAGTTGATTTTAAACGACTTTTGTGTTCTTTTAGCTTTTTAGATTTTTTCTGAATAATTTTGTCTAATAGATAGTGAATGGCGTATCGATATCTGAATTAGCTTTTTGTCAATTTCCATGTAATTTTTAAGCATCTATGGATAAATTTACATTTCAAAACACTTGAGAATAGGTAACAGTTCAAAATAAATGGAATTAAATTACAAAACTGCAATTTGAGAGCCAAAAAATAATTTTCACTGTTGTAATTACTGTTGTGTTGTATTTTTTTAAAAAAAAGCGTCGCCAAAAACCAATAAAACAATAAAAATAAGAAATGGAAGCTTAAATCTATATTTTTAGACAATATATTGCTTGACAATTAAAAAATAGCTGTTGAAACTAATTGTTTGTATTTTTAAGGCTCTTTAAATAGCCACTTCCGGTATCAGAATTGTCACTTCCAGTTTATTATTAATACTATAACTTTACTTGTAATTATAGTAGAAACAAAAATAAAGCATTTTAAGATACCTAAATGTATGGCCTATAAAATGAACAAATAAAATAAATTTCGAAAATTTTCAGCAAAACGAGGAATTTAGGGTAGTCACATACCTTTAAAAGTTTCTGCAGAATTTAATGAAAAGTTTTCTACTTCAATTTCACCTGACACTGTTCGACGAGTTCTCAGTGGAGCTGGATTAAATGGGCGTTCTGCTCGTAGAAAATTTTGTGTTAGTGCGAAAAACAGAAAGCTTAGGCTTTCCTTTGCAAAATAAATGTTAAATAAACCCGAAACATATTAGAATAATGTCTTATTTGCAGATGAAAGCAAATATAACATTTTTGGTTCCGATGGACGTATAATGGTATGGAGAAAAAAAAATGAGGAACTTAATTCCAAGAATTTAGTTGGAATAGTTAAGTATGGCGGTGGAGGTGTCCTTGTGTGGGGATGCATGTCAGCATCAGAGCTAGGTAATTTGGTATTTTTTGATGGTATAATGAATCATGCTCTTTATTTAAATATTTTAAAAGACAATTTAAAATTATCAGCCCAAAATTTGGGTATTGGAAACAACTTCGTTTTTTTTTATCAAGATAACGATCCTAAGCACACGGCTCTTAATGTTCGCCTCTGGTGTCTCTATAATTGTCACCAAAAAACTATCTGTCTATAAAACACCACCTCAATCGCCAGATTTAAGCCCAATAGATCATATTTGGAGAGAACTGGAGGTTAGAGTACGAAAACACGACATTAAAACGAAAAGCGAACTAAAAACAGTAATGATGAAAGAATGGATGAACATTGATGCAGAAATTACAAAAAAACTAGTGAAATATATTCCCAAATGTTCAAAAGCTGTTGTGGATACTAAAGGATATCCTACTAAATACTAATTTAACGAAAAATTAGAATATTTACTAATATGTAGAGATTTTTTAAAGTGTACGAAGACTTTTGTGAGATAAAGTTTTTGTTACTTTTTGATTATTTATTTCTTAAAAATAAAGTTTTACTATGTTTTTAAAATATTTCATGTAGTTTTGTTAAGAATAGATTATAGATCTTATTATTAAATACCTATTCTGAAATATTAATTTTAATTAATGGAGAGAGCGCTATTTCATTGAAAATCATAAGCGTACGAACACTTTTGGGAGCCACTGTATATATTTTTAAAACAGTGCCGATATAAGAGTGTCATTTTATAATCTCAAAAACCTATTTATCTAGCTAAAAGAACTTCATTTTCTTTTAAAAAATAACTGTCTCGGGAAAAAATGCTTTTAAATTAGCGTCGTTTGCTATAATTATACCAGATTTTGTTTCCGTTCCTTGCTAACAAAGGTATTGTGTTTCTTCTCTATTGTGATTCTTACAAGCATTCATTATAAAAACAAAGGATAAGCCTCTTGTTTAGAGCTCTCTTGAACTCTTGAAATTCACACAAGTTGTAAGTAAACAATAAACAAGTGTATTACGTAACTCGTTATTTCGTTGTTGTATGGCTCAGTATATGTCGCTTACTTTAAAAAAATAATTTTCCACTTATATTTTTAAGGTGTTTTCTGACTTCTGTTACCTAAGTATAAATATATTTTTAAAATCTTTTCAATACTGATGACTTCTTATTGTTAGAAAACTGTTATAATAAAATTTCAACCGCATGTCATTCTTATGAAATGAATTTAACGCCGTTATTCGTTAATTATATTTAAATATTCCGTCTGAAAGGTTTGATTGCACTGTTTATGAAGTAAATTAAATCATTTCAAATGCCTCAAAACGTAGTGGTGCTTTATAAAGCATTTTGTGCCGCTGTAAAATAAATATTTACGAAAGATGGAAAGTCAATAAAATTTCATCATTCTAGGTTTTCAAAACAATTATTGTACTCTATTTATTACTAAACATTTGCGTTTAAATAGGTAGTGTTCAATCTACTTATATATCGAAAAATTCGAAATAAAAAGTTCCAATAATTGAATTCAGGATTCGTTTGCGCATTTCAAAAGAAGTGGGAAATTAAAACATTATAAAGATACAGATTTCTATCAATTTTTCTATTATTTGGAATTTCTGATGCAAAAATCATTTTCATATTTCTGTCGTTACGAGTTTAATTATTTTTATTTAACTGCAGCTGTTTGCAACTAAAATGTTAAAAATGGTTATGGAGCTTACACAAATTGAAAATCCTAACAGTTAATGTCCAACTCATTGTATTAGCTCATTTTTGGAAGTTAAAATGTTAAAGACACAGATTCCTATCAATTTTTCTATTATTTGGAATTTCTGATGCAGAAATCGTTTTCATATTTCGGCCGTTATGAGTTAATTATCTTTATTAAACTGAAGCTGTTTGCAACAAAAATGTTAAAAATGGTTATGGAGCTTACACAGATTGAAAATTCTAACAGTTAGTGTCCAATTCATAGTATTAGCACAGTTTTGGAAATTAAAACATTAAACATATAGATTTCTATCAATTTTTCTGATGATTGGAATTTCTGATCCAAAAATCGTTTTCATATTTCGTCCGTTATGAGTTAACTATTTTTATTTAACTGCAGCTGTTTGCAACTAAAATGTTAAAAATGGTTATGGAGCTTACACAGGTTGAAAATCCTAACAGTTAGTGTCCAATTCATTGTATTAGATCATTTTTGGATATTAAAAAAAATTCAAGATATAGATTTCTATCAATATTTCTAATGTTTGGAATTTCTGATGCAAAACTCGTTTTCATATTCCGGCCGTTATGAGTTTAATTATCTTTATTTAACTGCAGCTGTTTGCAACAAAAACGTTAAAAATGGTTGTGGAGCTTTTTTTCATAATGAACTTTACAGAAGTCGTCTGCCTTAAATACGATAAAGTTCTACGTCTATAACTATGCCTGAGATACCACTAAAAATTAAAGAATGTAATCGAGGAACGAACTTTTATATACTAGATTTCAAACATCAGAAAAGTATAAATCTTTTATATATGCATATGGACGAGTTTTCTGGTTTGTTTATTTATATTAAAAACCTTGACGTTATCTGCTTGTATGTTGGACTTCCGCTTTGAAGATTCCATTAACTTAGCTTTACACCGTTAGTTTGTTTACTTAAATGTAAACAAACAAAACAGAAAACCCGTCCATATACATAACGTTTAGTAACGAATTCGAAACCCTCCGAGCTTTTGCGCATGCGCCGGGCGGAGTTATTTTCATCAAAATAGGGGGGAAGTGAAGAATGGAAGGATGATGTTTACATTTTACTGAGCGTGATCTAACAAAGAACTCCGGAAATGCGCTCAAATGACTCATTGCCTGACACCCCTTTCCGATGTAAAATCGTCCAAAAGTGGTAGTCTCGGAATCCGTTGCTGAACAGTGAACTGATTTGTGTAGCAAAAGCCATTTTCATGTTCCTGTTGTCATGTGTTTGAACCATTTTTATTTAAATGCAAATATTCCTATTGAGGGAACAAAAAATGTTCAACGCATTTGTAGAGTCTTCATTTGTCATGAACTTTTCAGAACTCGTCTGCCTAAAATACGATAAAGTTCTACGTCTCTACTCACTAAATAAAGTAAAGAATATAACATAGAAACGACCTTTTATATACTAGATTTCAAACATTAAAACAAATCTTTTTTTTATATGGAGTATTTCTGAAGAAAATATCGTTTTCATATTTCTGTCGTTATGCGCTGTAACTATTTTTATTCAAATGCAAAGTTTTTGAAGAAGCAGAAATATTCAACGTGTTTGTGGAATTTTCATTTGTCTTGAACTTTACAGAACTCGTCTGCCTAAAATACGATAAAATTCGACATCTACAACTGGCATAGATGAGATGCCAGCAGAGAAATAAAGAATACAACAGAGAAACGAAGGCGCTCTAAATTTCTACGACAACAAATGGCAGCAGCGAAAGCACTAACTCAACCCATTACTCGCGTTTCTGTATCTCTTCCTTTCAGTGCGAGCGGTTTATTCCTGGAGACGTCAAGATTGACAGCTTCGATAGGTAGTCTTTTTACGACGCGTATCCCACGCTGGATTGTGGCCCAGTCGTAAACATGGCATTCCGACAAGGTACTACAACACTAAATCTCCAGCAATAAATTTCCCTAAAATCTCCGGCATTACTTCCGACGTAGGCAAAATAACACTTACAAACTCGGCTACCCTACAATTACAGTGTCTTCTCGAAGGGACGACATTGCGGAGCTTTTTATGACTTCATAACCGGGGCTGTATAACCTCAAGCCCGTGTTATCTCGTAAAAGTAGACAGATAAATCAGGGGCTTTTCATAACACAAACAGGAACGGAGGCAATACCATGTCGCCGGAAGGGGCTGGAATTACTGCAAGGACCTCTTCGGTGGTATTTTTACGAGAAGACCTGTACAGAATAATTGCCGAATCTGTCAAAAGCAATAACATCCTGGCCCGGGAAAATACGGAACTTAATGAAATTTAATGATTTAATTTTCCTTGTTTCCTTGCAGCTGAGGTCTGTCGGGCGGACAAAAGAGAATTGGAATCGTAAAAATGGTGGGGTTGTTACTTTCGAATTCGGCTCCTCGCAGGGGTTCTTGAGGAGGACGTCAGTTTATAGCTGAGGAACACTTCCAAGGTATCAATTTGTGGTCCCATTCGAGAGGCTTAAATAATGGGGTTTCATCTCTGAATAGGTGCTTGGAAGGGGATTTTGTGAGTTTTATTTCGCTAATAGTGATGTTCTTAAGACGTTGATATGACGTTGAGTACGCGGCCCTTTTTTATGGAAGGAATAAACGCCACTCTCTTTTTTTTTATCTTGCATGTAAAAGTTTCAGAAAAACAACACAGAAGCCGAAATGAATTGAAAAGTCAATTCGTGTTCGTGAGTCACAGTAACATGCACCTATTAAATAACTGATATTTATTCTCGGATAGTTATTTAATATCGTTATGTTGTTTTGCTATGTTCGTTCTTTGTTCCTTAAAGCTAATGATGGATATATTTGATATTCTCTCCAATTCATCACACTAAAAACTGAAATAAACTCTTCATTAATACTCTAAATAAAGAATCTCCAATTTACCGACTGTAAATGGCCGTTTTTATTATATGAAAGATACAAAGTTAAAAATTGAAACTCAAATTCTAAAAACATTTTTCTATTCTACTAAAACAACGTTGCCATTCCTGAAACAAACTTTTAAAAGGATAGATAACATAAATAGAGACTCAATTACAAAACATATAATATAAAGAAAATGGTAATAGTAAGCAACCGCTTGAGGTTACTTAGATATTATATAGAGTTTTTAGTTATCAAAATGCAAAGGTAAAATATTAAAGTCGTAACATTGTTTATCCTCCCACCTTGCAATGTGAAATTCGGAACTGAACATTGCAAAGTAATAAAAAACAAACACTGTTCTCACAGGTCCAATTGGCGAGGGATTTTATCTATCCTTAATGTGTTCCTAAAAGAGACTAGCAAAGTCTGTTAGTTTTCCTATACACTCAGAACCAGCGTTTCTGAAATGGATGCAACTTGTAAAAATTCAGGATTAACAACAAGCTGAAACATTAGTAAAGGGTCTTTGTAATATTTTTATCGTTATTTATTTATATAAAGGTCTTTGCTCAGAATCAGCGATTGTTATGATATTTCAAGAAGTTTTGCAACCACTGAGGCTCTCAGGTCTGACTTTCGATGATGGCTTCTGCAATATGGCTGTTTGCTGAGTTCTGATTTTCTGTTTAATTGCCAATCAGTCGTGAACATGTTTCAGCAGCTACTATGGCGTCCAAATTGGAAATGCGTACAATGATTCGGTTTTCTTTGTGTGTGCAAAATGGTGCAACTACACTTATATTTATCGGCTGCTGCGTGAAGTGTATGTTGAAAATCGAATATCGCGTCTAGCTATCGCTGAGTGGTGCAACATTTTCAAGAACGGACTCACCCATGTTAATAACGCTTATTGCGAGGGAATACCATCAAATTCAGCAAATGCTGAGATCTTTGCTCGCGTGAATGAAAGCATTCTTGCAAACATATGCGTAACAACAGAAGAAATCGCAAATAAACATGATATTTCACTTGGAAGTGTGCATAAGATTATTGCCAAGCATTTCGAATTCAATAAAGCTCGTACTTATCCAACAGCAGTAACCCAACGATGGTTATTCAAAGGAATTTCTTCGCAGAAGACATAGAGGAACTTGTGCCAAACCTAGACAAATGTAACAATAAAGATGGTGAATACTATATGGACTTATAATGGACTATATGGACTATACTATATGGACT
>BGPR01026789.1:0-21250 GCA_013235015.1 Araneus ventricosus | reverse complement strand
ATCGTAATACTAAGCCGAAGATGAATTTTCGACATTGGGTAGGGGGAGGGGCCTCACAGCAATTTTGCGCCTGTGTCCCCATACTGACAAAATCCGCCAGTGGGTATAGCATGATTGATTCACTGAAGAAATACTTCTGACAAAATTCCCGTGCTCTTTAAGATCAGTAAAAGTTATTAAAATGGTATCATTGGTAAAAATTGTTAATTGACGACAAAATAGTGACACTTCATAGATGTTTTGGCCGTTCTCGGTGAGGAATACAAAAAAGTTTGGGGGCCGTTTCGTATCGTACCGTTCTTTTCGAAAATATAAAGCAAATTTAACAAGCTTAAAACTGACCCTTTACTCTTCAAATAAGTTAAATAAAATAAAAAATGTCAAAACATATAGAAAATAAATATTTTATTTACAGTTGAAATATTATTTATTAAAGTTCAGAATGAAGAAAATGGAGCAGATAAATCATAATTTTATAAAAAAAATTACACCTTACAAATTACAGCATGCACGCATAAGATAATGTAATAAAACACATGATCTTGCAGGTGACGGTAATATTTTGAAATAATCCAAAGCCAGAGACTGCTATTATTACTGAAAGATCAGTCTTCAAAGTTGTTATTAGTGGATCTGGATGTATCAATGGTTTCTAACATATATTAGTGGATTTCTTTTCTCAGAGCATGAATGAAAATTTAACTTGCAGTTGGCATGCATTTACCGAAAGCAATTCAATTTAGCTATATAGTTTTAATCATTTATAGAAGAATGCTTAATAACACATCAGGAAAAAAATTGTGCTTCAAGGAACTAATGCGCAAATACAGTATTCGTATAATATTTTCTGAGAAATATTTTTGTCTTCTTTTATTTTAAGCAAGAAATAAACATCTTCATTGATTATTCAAATAAACGTAAGAGAGTTAAGCTGCAGATATTATCAGTCTCATAATAAGATTATTAAAAGTCTGATAAGATCACACACCCAAACATTAAATTTAGTCGATAACGTTTTCATCTAAACTATATTTTCCCCTGCCTTTAACAAAAAGAAAATATTTTACAATGTAAAAAATAAAATTTTTTTCCACTTTCTTTAATTTTTATTTCCATGTACGTTATTTTTTCAGTTCAGAGTGACCTAAAAATAAATTTCCGGCTAATAATTATTTAATAAAATGATAATTATCTTTCGGAATGAATTTTTTCATTGTAATTTTTATGAATTTAAAACATATTTTTCTAAATGTTGTAATAATGAAGTTAAAATCTGTTCTAGTCTAAAAAAATTACACTTAAACCTGAAAATTAATTTTTTTAATAAAAATCAAATACATATATAATGAAATAATTGTAAAACTGAAATTTTCGATTTGATCTGAAAGATAAAACAATAAAAATAATGCATCATTTTCATATACCTTAAAACTTGCTCTCTTTTTTGACAAAAATTTAATTTTACTCTATTTTTATAAATGAAAAATGAGTAGATGGAGATTATTAATATGAAAGAAGTTTACATTAATATCATAAAACTAGTTGAACGTGGGTGAAATGTGTTGATTCAAGAACACTGTTCAACTATATATAAATAGCAGATTTTCTTAGCTTCCCCTAGGCTTCCAATTTTTTTATGCTTGAATGCGGTATTGGAACAAAATCTATTTTACTTAAACCACAATATCTATTTTACGTAACCATTCGATATGGATCTTTAAAGCATTGAGGCATTGAAAAAAAATCTTATATCACATAAATTGTATTAAAAGAATAGTACTTGAAACATAATATAGCATCAAACCAGGCTGACATTAAACAAAAAAAAAAATCCGACACTGCAATTCTTCCGGAAATATAACCTCAATGCAAATAGCATTAAAATTCCCCACACCACAGGGGAGAGTGGGGTTGCGGATCCTGTGCCATCTCCAATTTGCAGTAAGTACATCCTTATCAGTCTTCATTGTGTTGACCTGTGCTCTCCCCGGATAATCAATCAAGATGTCAAACCAAGAAAGGGGGGGTAAGAAATTAGGAAAAGTACGTGTGTTACACTTTAGAGACAGTTCACAATGAACGTAAAATTCAGTGCAAACCGATTTCGGGGTGTTTTCGACCACACGTTGAAATGCGTGTTTAACGATTTTGGGGTTGTCCAAGGTCAACGTAGAAATACGTGTGAAACACTCAGAGGGTTAAATCATTTTTTTAGAATTTATGTTAACCATAAAGTATCCGTTTCCTAACGTTTACTTCGTTTGAAGTAGTGTTTCTTCGATTAGAGTGTTGGTATCCTGATTGGTTGTTGCATTTGATTATGATTGTGTGTGTATATATATATATATATATATATATATCAAAACAAACTTAGAAACACAAGACAAAAACTCAAAAACAGTCAAGACAAAATGGCAAAAATAGACAAAAACCAAAAATAGACAAAAACCAAAATAAAATTGAAAAATATCATAGCGAGCCGCTCGTCAGGAAGAGAAGCTCGCTCATGATATTAATTTGTGCTTTTTTCTGCTAACGACAAACGAAATCCGTTAAAAATTGCCGTCATCCCCTCTAAAAGCACAAGACAAATAAAAATGGAAGAATTCTTGAATAAAAAATAAATACATTTAAGAAGATTTAAAAAGAATCAAAAACAAAAAATCGGAATACAAATACAAAAAATCGGAATACAAATACAAAAAATCCGAATACAAAAGACATAGAATAAAATAAATAAAAACAGCCGTATACATAAAAAATAATAAAATAAAAGCGAAATACGCTTACCATGGCCAGGAAAAAGCTACCGTGCCCACGAGGAGAATGAACGCCAAACCAGTTATTGCTGTTGCCAAACAGAGGAAAAGGAAGATAAGGAGAAAGAGGATTTGTCAATAGCTCCGTAATCACTGCTTGAGATATCGTCGCACAAAGTTTTCAGGAATACCATTATTTAAAAGTTGATCACACAAAAGCTTTAATTGTCTAGATTTTGAAATTTCGTTCGAACAAATAGATCTAATGCGAGAAAATTGAGAGAGAATAGTATTTCTATAAATCTTAATAGAAATATTAGAAGACCAATATGAAAGTCGGTTGACACAAAAATTAAAATCCATTCTTTTGTCAAAAATATCGATACAAAAGTTATTATGAACAAGTTGAATATCCAGATCTAAAAAATCCGCTTCAAACTGATTACAGTTTGTTTGTTTAAGTGAGTGAGTGATTGGGGTTTTATGGCACAAGGGCCAGAATCGGCCAAGCAGTTTGATCAAATAGGGTCTAGTATCATCACGGGCGCAGTTGTTTAAGAAGTAAGGATAAATATTTTGCCACGTAATATTAAATGATCCATGATTAAAAACAATAAGATCATCTACGAATCTGAAAGCCTGAGGATGAAGAAGTAAATAATTCTTCTCAAAATAATGAAGGAAGTGGTTAGCTGTAATAGAAGAAAATGAAGATCCTTGAGGAATGCCATGTGATTGGAGAAAAATACTTTCCCCATTGTAAATAAAATTATTAAATATGCAAAAATTACATAATTTATCCCTTATATATATATGTTATAGAAAGATATAACATGTTATAGATATATTGTAATAGATAACTGCCATTTTTAAATAAATCTTTCTTTCATAAAAATAAAACTAACATTTTCAACCACTTATTGTAATTATGTACTTTTTCAACCTTCTATAATATTCTAAACTATTCATCTATGAACAATGTGTAGGACTATTTTTGTAGGAAATTTAATGTAGTTTAATTTATACCTAAGTTGTTTTTTTTTTCGCTGGAATCCATAGTTTTCGAGATATTTAAGAAAAACTGAGAAATCCCCCCTTTCAACTCCCCGTATCCCCTGCGCACCCTCCACCAGAAGGGACTTTTTTATGTGTTTTTACCCCCCGCCCCCCCCCCCCCAACAACTGTGCTGAATTTCAAAACTGTGCCATTTTTTAAATTTACAATTCGTTGACTGGACAACGAGTACGACTTGTGAAGAGGAACGGATGTGAGGGCGGGAGGGAGCATAATTGTTCATCAAATGGGTTTGTCACACACACCCGCTCGGACACATACAATGCTACCATTGTATAATTATTATATAGGCAAGAGGTTTTTATGAGGGTTGTTGATTCAGCACTTTTAATCTATTTTACCATTACAATAAGGAATTTTAAAAATATTAACTTTTAAATCCCCCTGTATCTTCTAAACTATTGATGCTATGAAAACAATGTATGAATTTTTTGTAGGGAATTTTATGTAGTTTAATTTTGTAATTGAGTGTTTTTCGATAAAACCCGTAGTTTTCGAGATATTTAATAAAAATTTAAAATACCTCCCTTTAAACACCCTACCGGTGGGTTCTTTTAGTATGTCGTTTAGGACACTACCCCCAACAACTGTGCCAAATTTCAAAAAACTAGACCATTTTTTTTCTATTCGTCGATTTTTGGCTTTCGTTGACTGAACTATGTAGGCATACAATTTCTAACCAATTCCTTTACTACCAGCTAAACTTTTTTTCTTTTTTTGGTAACTAGAGGAAGAAGGAAAGGCGCTTAATGCTTACAGAATTGCCATCACCCAAGCCAAATGAGCCGAATCAAACTAATATAAATTATTATGAAACTTCAGTCGGAATCGAAGACAAAGAACAAATTGATGCTCCAAACACAGAGATTAATGAGTAAATTTAGTTTTTTGATACTATATTCTTTTACAACTTTGTATTGTTGTAAATGTTTGATGTGTGGCCTGGAATAGCCTAGGCTTACGGTTTTTAAGATAAAAAATGAATAAAAGAGAAACAAAATAAAAAAAAACTTTTATAAATAAAAATATTTTACGTCCAATAGCATGTAATCTGGATTAAAACATGTTGATAAAAAAGAGTTAAGAAATGGCAACATAATCATCCAACTTACCGAACGTATTTCTAATTTGCTTAACATCTTAGAGGACTTGATTTACAGATTCCACAAAAAATTTACTGAAATAAAATAAGAAAAAAAATTCATTGCTGCATTTCCGAAGAGTATGAAAAAATAAGTTAATCATTATCTTTCAACAATGGAAGAAAAGCAGGCGATTAAATATGATCAGAAACAATGAAAACGGCTGAACTTTTCTTTCAACAATAAAAAGTATTGTTGCAAACTATGTACAAGAATATTTTTTTTAAATGCCAAAATTCAGAAAAACGCTGCACGACAACTAAATTGGTATAATTTAAAATGTAATTTTTGAATTTTATGATGGTGTAAAAATCGCATTTTGCTATAATTTTTTATTTCCTAAGTTATCACAGGAAATCGCCAACATTTTTCTTAATTTTTAATTAATAAAAATCATGATGAAAATTTCCAAACATCGCTTCGAGGTGCACAATCCTACCGACCAAAGTAAACTTGTGCAAAATTTGGTAGCTCTAAGTCAGATGGTCTGCCTTGTTGAGACAACATACACACAGACATACACATTCGCTTTTGCTGTAGTTAGAGATGCTTTCTGGTAGGGTCAAATTTTCACTTGGAGACAGACGACTGTTGGTTCGAATCATTTTTTTTTCTTTCGTAAATCGGAACCACATGCATGCATTATGCTATGAGCATCAAACTACCAAACTCTACTATGCACGTACACCGAATAGCAATTCCTCTCATTCCTATCTCATTACAATGCTCTCGCATCATTCTATGCCCGCAATGCAGACAAACTAAAAAATTTTAGTTAGATTAACCGCTAATTACAAACTACCCGAGGGCTATTTCAGGATGATCTTTATTGTTGATCAGATAATGAATGCGAAACTTTATGCACCACTTCCTCTCCAATCTTCCCCAGCGCACTAGCTGGGAGACGTTTGACCTCGATGAATTCAATGTGGATCGCTCCCACTTCCATAACGGATATTTGCAAGAATTTGGTCTTTATTCCGTGACCGTGTGGCTCCGAAGCCAAAGCTCTGCCACTAGGACACTATTGTCCACTTTTAGGTAAGCATTAAATGTTTTGACACCGACATAGTTTGAGCCATCTAGTGAATTTGAATGACTAGGTCACCGTGAATAATACCGTAAATTTTTGCACTCGTGGAGGTAACTTTGCACCAGCATAAAATTTTTGTAAAAAGGTGAAATAGAGACTAACTGATTAGGGGCACGGGATTGAGATTTCTTTTCTAGTTGGCAACACTGACGAATGTATTTAATTCCTTAAACGCGTATAACAATCATTCAGGAGGTTACAGAAGGAACAAACATTGAACCAGTTTTTCAGCGAAAATTTTAGTGCTGAAAAATTGGTCTCTTGTGAAGAAAGTACAACATTTCTGAATGCATATGCATTTGAATGTGAAAAATAATAAACCTAGTTTTCCTTTTGTTGCTTCGAATGCCAAATACATTCGTTAATTAAGATGCAATTAATTTTTTTATGACTTGGGTTATATTTGCAGAGAAAAAGAGGGTTTCTTTGCACCATGGAAATTTGCATTTCAAAGCAACCCTCGTTGGATTTTAAATTGTTTTTATATTAAAGAATAAGAACAATGCTTGCTTTCGTTTCAGATATACCCAAGGTGTATAAAAGGAAGTTAGGGACTTGTAATTATTTGCAATTCTCTCCAGAAACCCTAGAAGCTTGCTTTAATGCCATTTCCCAAAGTTAGTGTGCTTTTAAAGAAGCAGAAGCTTTATTTGGTACCCGAAGCTAGCAGTTTGTTACAAAAAAATTTACTTCATGTAAGAAAACCTGTAAATCCTCTGGTCTCCTCCAATGAGAAGGAAATGGCCGTTGTTGCATTTTTATAGTCCAGTTCTGTGACTTCGGTTTTCCTGTCAAATGCATAGATCTTAAAATGACAATAAATGCTTATTGTACTAGGAAGGTGTAGTAATAGATGGATAGGAACACACTCGGCCGTAACTGTATAAATCGATTTCTAAAATACCATGCTAATTTGACCAAATACGATCTCGTAAAATTTTTAATTATAATCAGGTATTTATAGAATTTATTTTCTTGTATATTTCCACCCAATTTTTCAATAAATATATCTAACATTGCACGCAGCGAGTGTATTAATAAAATATACTGAAAAAATAACCAGTGCAAAAATCGCCAACTATGAAATAACTTTGCACCAAAATATCGAAAAATTATAATTTAATATTAAATTATTGAATGATTTTTTTTCTAATTTTTACTGCAGAACATTTCTCTAGTAATCACTCAACGAGAAAAAAAAATCAGTAAATCTTTTTTTAGAGAAATACATGTAAATAATCTCGAAATTCTTTCTGAAGTCATGAGTTTTACGGTAACACGGGTACTGTCATTAGTTGCAAAGTGACCATCACCGGCCCATGCATCATAACCCTACCAAAGGAGCTACGAAATGGAAGGAAAACGAATGAAACTAAAATCTTTAGTTTCATTCGTTACTGTTTATATTTTATTTTCACTGATAAGATTTTACTACTGATAAGATTTTTATACCACCTTGCAGCGAGAGAAAAACAAAAAATATTTCGCTCATTTCAACAGTTGCTTCAATTGATTAAAAGCAATTAGTTAAACTAAACTCTTGCTCAAAAAAATAAGCAACAAAGGCAAAACCCGGAATAAAACAAAAACTATTTAATACATATACGTGAAAGTTGTACACGAGGTAGGTGTGGCATTACTAGACCACATTTCAAACAATAAAGCAAAGACAAACAAAAACACATATATTACCGCCGTCGCGGCGTGACAGCCCAAATTGGTAGGCAGAACGTGCAATGGTAACCACACGCTAATAACGGGTATGTTACCCTCTAGCTGAAATACATGTTTGACAATGGCTAGGCATGCTGGCAATAGTGCCGTTGATCACTTGTGGCAGTAATGACCATTCCTGTAGTAAGGCTTGTCGGAGCTCGTGAGGGTCTTCCCAACATGTCCCACACATGCTCTATGGGATTAAGGTCCGGTGATCCAGCAGGCCACGCCATCTGTGGAATGGTTTCAATCTCCAGATAACTGCGCACCAATCGTGCTCTATGCGGGCGGGCGTTATCGTCTCTAAATATTGCGTCGATACCCATTGCAGCGATAAAAGGCCGCACAAGAGAGTGTAGGATTTCGTCGCGATATCGGACAGCTGTGCCGGTACCCCCAACGAACACGTAGAGGTCGGTTCGGTTGTTCGTTGCTATCCCTGCCCAGACAAGTAACCCTCCACCTCTGTAATGGTCTCTTTCGATGATGTTTGGCGCCCGAAAGCGTGTTCCTGGCTCTCGCCATATCAATGCCCATCGGGAATCGTTTTGGATGTTAAATCGAGGCTCATCTGTTAAAGAGTACGTGGCGCCACTGCTCTGGTGTCCAACTGCGATGTTCACGGGCCCAACGCAACCGCGCTCTGACGTGCGCTGGGGACAAAGGCACACAAATAACAGGTTTTCGTGCGAACAGTCCTCCTTCATGCAGTCTGCGCTACACAGTTTGACAGGATATGGGCCTTCCTCCCGCAGCAGAGAGCTGAGACGCCAACTGTCGCGCTGTTAGTGTCCTCTGGCTTCTGGCATAATGCAACAGGTAGCGATCGTCTGCCGTTGTGGTGATTCTCTGGCGTCCAGACCCAAGTCTTCTGCTGGCGTTTTGATCCTTTTTGTAATGGTTCCACAGCCTATGGATGACACTAAGATGCATATTCAGCTCTCTGGCAACAGCAGATTGTCTTGCACCAACTTGCAACATACCGACAGCCCTACAAGGCATCTCATTGTGCAAATGGTTTCTTCTACTCATGCTTTCCGCTTTGGCTATCTCGGATTCCGAGGAACTATAGCTGCTTGCGAACTGAAGCATAGGTTGGGCAAGCCCCCTTTTTAAGGCATTGCGGTGTGACCGCGGGATTGCGTTTTATGCTAATTTTGGTTGCCTATTTGAATGTGTACCGAATCCTTTCGTGTTTGTTGCTTATTTTTTGAGCAGGAGTGTACTTATAAATTCAGTTAATACTATCACTGATCGTATAATAAATTGCTTGGATAAAACTTACATCACATGAATTTACTTTCTAAATGATATGTGACTTCATATTTTCTAATTTACATCATTTTTAAATTCAGATAAAATGGGCATTTTTTAAATAAATATTTCTAATTTGATAATGCTATATTTATTCATCCACAAGAATTTTCTCACCTATACAGTAAAATCAAAGCTCATTTATTTCTCTTTTAAAGACGAACTTACTTCAGAGCAGTACCGGACACAATTGAAAGACTGTTGCAGACTGCCAGTAATTTATCCACCTTAAAACAATTTCCAATTTGAAAACCGTGTGATCATATCGAGATCACGAAATAATCAATTTCACAAATAAGTTAGTTTGAAGTAGTAGCTTATTGGTAGCATTGGTGGTTTCAATGGGCTCAAATTGCTTCCAACTGCACCCAGTAATTGTTCTAATGAAACCCGACTTGATATTATATGTTTTTTTTAAATTTAATATGTTGTAAATATTTGATTTTAAAAAATATCAAAAGTTCCGAAAGAATTGTTTGTGTACAGTTAACCAAAGAATGGAGAAACTGCCCTTTAAGTTTCATTTGTGTCTCGAGAAAGCATTTTTTTTTCACAAAAGAGCTTCTATTTGATAATATGACTGATATATCAAAACTAGAAAATCACTCGTCATAGTATGACTGGTGCAAATTGCCTCTTCACTCGAGAGATTTCCGTCAAATTTGACGTGTTTCAATAGATATATATGCGAGAGAAATGTTTAACATTGATTGAAAACAAATAAAATAAACACATGTTTTATGACAGGAAATCTTTTTTATTTACATATTATTTATATATTTCTTTATTCAAGAAACCTCTTGGTAAACGGCATTTCGTGTGAAGTATTTTTCTTTGTTTAACAATTTTATTAAAATTCAAGAACCATGAAATTCTCAACTTATCAAACGTAAGTCAAATTTCAAAGAAATTCTTTTTCGAAATTCTAATCAAAAGAAAGCTCTTCTCTGCTTGTCAAACGTTGCCAAAAAATATTATCAAATTATATTATCACGATTGCCATAAATAATCAGATGCATCTTGGCGTCCAAACTATATGACGCGCATGATATACCAGTGAAGTGATTTACTACTTTCTATTAAAAAACGGAAATTAACTTGAAATATATGGTTAATATAATTTAAAATTTCTCGGGAACTATTGATCATAGCGAGATCAATTTTATATCAATCGATAGCAAATTTTATTTCACTATTTTAAGGCTATTAAATTTGAAATTGGAACAATTACTCTTTAAATTTAAAATGACTGAAATTGAGGTTCTCTAACAATGAAATAATGTTGTTTAATGTCTCGCAGAGCTATGGCGCGAGTTTTATTGTTGGTGACGTCATAGCGTTACCGGATCAGTGAGAGACAGTTCCGGGCTATTATATTAGTAATTTATCTTTTCTATCAACCTCTCAAAACTGAAATTTTCTTCCATTGGAGTGACCTTAAATAAATAGTAATGTAATTCAATTTAATTTATGTATCAACTTTCTTGAATCTTCGGTTGAAATATTCAGTCTCTTCATTAAATTTATACAATCAGCATAATGAAGTCAATTTATGTAGAGTGATAAACGAAAGTGGACAAGTCATCTAATGTTTAACAGCATGTTGTTATTCACTGTGAGCTATAACGTCACGTCGCTCTCCTAGAAGCACAATGAATTCTAAAATTAAATACACGTGATACATTTGAGACGTACCACGTGGACATGAAGTGTTTACATTCGATGAACACGATGAAACATATTTTCTCTGTTATTTTGTTGCACAAGGTGTACAAGAAACAACATCAAGGAAGTATAAAGGAAATATTTGTCTCTTTTTGTGATTTTTTTCCTTGCCACATTCATTTTATAGAACAGTTCTTTTTTTTGTAATCTGTATAACTGTTAGAGAATTATACGATCTATTTTAATTTATATATATATATATATAGTTTTTTGTTTTCCGTTTACAACTGAAAGCAGTCTCCTTTCTTTCCATGCCGAATTAAAAAAAGTTAAAGAAATTCCCTCTTTTATGTTCGAAGCAGTTACGTTGTCTCATGAAAACCTCTTATCCAGTGTTCAGTTGTTATGTAATCGTTATATATGCCTCATTGGAAAAACAAAAAAGAAGCGACCTTTCAAACGTTTCTTTAAATTTAATTTCCAAACGTCTGCTGGCAGCTGTTATGAGAGAAACAGAAAGTGACAGACTGCCTATTTTTAAGTATGTTAATTTACATCAAATTTATTGGACGCTTCAAGGTCAGTTCCTTTATAAAAGTGACGTAATTGATGAGAAAGTAGAATTTTATTTTTGAGAATCTTTTGTAAGATTGTGCCCCGTTTTATAAACTGTTGTAAGTGGTATTTGAAAACTACGCTGTGAACCTCTTGCAGGCGATTTTCAAATGACTATCAATTTGATGTTTCGAATCCAGATGAAGTTTAAAACTTATAATTTTATAATTTTATTTCAATATTTGTATCCATGTAATGATACAAAGATTGCTCTCAGTTTGCTACTTTGAAATACTTTAAACAGTGGACTGTCAGTTTGAACATTAAGGGAAGGAATGAACAAAAGAGAAGTAAGAATGGCCCTGCATCCAGAGTACCGAAGTAAACTAACGGGGTTTTTCTACGCTCGAGTGTTTCACACACGTTTTGAGTTTTGCTTCATAGTAGTTTAGCGGAGAGAATCGAGTATGGATTTTGCTCCCCTTGCTACTGACCGATTGGGTCTACACTTTGATATAAATCGAGAATAGTGGTGTGAAAAAAAACACATACCAAATTTCTCTTATATTGTTTGTTGTGTTTTTGAATTATTGTTTTCACGTACACACAGACAAACAGACAGTCCACCCTTTGATAGATTTAGTCCAAAATTAGATATACAATTTTGTTGTAAAGAGCACAAAACAAATTTCAATTATCTAGCTCGCTATGTATTTGAGCTATCGCCTTAACGTTTACACTTGGCAGAGACATGCCTTAAACAGTTTTTGTCTAAACTTTTATGAAAATCTACAATTTTGGTCCAAAGAAAAGATGCCAAATTCAGTTCAAATAGCCTGTTACGTTTTTGAGTGATGAGACCGATATAATTCCAAAAGGATTTTTCCCGCCTCAAGGTGGTCTAACACCTTAAGACATTGAAATCTTAAAATCGAATTTTTGACGCTTATAATTCCTTTTCTTTGTATATTTTATGTATAAGAAAGTAAAGATAAAAAGGATACTCTCCTAAAAATTTGATTCTGGACCTTAAATTCCGAAGATTTCTTTAATTAAATATCCATCAGATAAATATGAGAAGAAATTCAGAAATAACCTCAATTATTTTTAGCATTGCTGACATTTTTAAAAAATCAATTTTAAGAAGAGTAGAACTATCTTTGATATCTAAAGTACAGTGCTGTTCAAAATTATTAGAATGCAAATGAAAATTTAGCACTTTTTATTATAGAAAATAAATTTATTTATTTATAGCTCAAATAAATTCATTTTATTAATAATTTAAGCTTATTCATTTGAAAAAGCTTTAAATAACTTAAACTTTATCGCAGAATGAGTCAGAACAGGAATATTTTTATGTAGCTCTCAACCGAACTAAATCTTTTGTGTTATTCAAAATCATTCGAACGGCCAAAATCTCACAAGTAAAAATTATCATAACATTTTTTTTAAATAAAGTAACAGTGTTTAATGCTTATCTGGACCTCCTTTAGTCTCAATCACTGCTTTCAGTCTTCAATTCAGACTATCTACCAGTTTCTGCTCTGCCTCCTGGTTGATACTGAGTCATCATCTTTCTGATTCAACGCTGACCACAAATTTTAGATGGGATTAAGGTATGTACTTTGTGGATAAACCAGTACCTTAATCTTGCTATTTGAGAAACAATCCTTGACGTGTGTTTTGGGTCATTATCTCATTGAAAGATACACCTTCGACCCACACTCAAATTTGCGATTGATTTCTTCACATTTTGGGACAGGATACCGACATACATACTTATATCCATTTTACCGCTGATCATCACAATTTAACCAACACCTTTAGAGGAAAACATCTCCATACCATCATATTTCCTCCTCCATGTTTTACTCTTTATAGGATACTCATCTGTTAATACGCCTAACCTGATCGTCGCCACACTCTTTTACGCTTTTTGATCTAAAAAGTTGACATTTGCTTTCGTCTGACCATAAGACACTGTCTAAGAATTGTGAAACCTTCGAAATATGCTCTTTTGCAAAGACCGATATTTTTTGCCATATTTTGTTTTTAGATGTATGGTCTTTTTCTTTGGATACAGATGGTAAATCCTGTGTTCTTGATTCTAAGGCGAACTGTTAGAGCTGACGCATTTAATTTTAAGTCTTCTACGATCACTCTTGATGATATATTTACTATTTCTGCCATTCTTACAAGCATAGAATCTTTTCTTGCTCTTGTTTTCGGTTTTCTGCCTCACCCTCTCTTGTTTCCGATGGATCCTGTCGTCTTATACTTCTTGCACAAATAGCAGATACCCGACTCCGACGATTTAGACTTTTTTGCAAGGTTTTCATACAGTACCCCAATCTGGCGATCTTCAATGATGCGGTGCCAATGATCAACAGAAATATCTAAACTCTTGGGCATTACTGTTGATTTGACTGCTTCATAGACCAAAAACATTAATTACCAAATAAATTAATCTATTAAATATTTTTAATTTATCACAATAAAAACAAACCCAATTCGAACTCACTTAAATATATCTTCGTCATCAACCGTTCGAGTAATTTTGAACAGCTAAAATATACTGTTTAAAACAATCTTTTCTGATAGGTAATGATATTTCATGAAATAACTAAAACTTATATGCATTTATAAAGGATGAAATAAGGTACTAGAAAATCAACGCAAAATTGCAAATTTTTAAGTTTATAAAACTTTATGAACAAAAGAAGAAATTTTAGCAGTCCATTCTAATAATTATCAACACCACTGTATATTCAATGAGCAACGAAAACAGGCACGCGATATAAATATTAAAATTTCTTATCACATCTGATATAATTTAACATAATTAAATATAAAGTAAATTAACTTTTGCGTTATTACTAAAGCCTGGAGTTTAGAATTACATTATCTCTAGACCAGAATTTTGTGAAAGAAATTCGGTTAAAGCGTGAGTGAAGACAATTAGGGATGGGAAAAACCTACCGGTTTAAACCGAAGACCGTTTTTTGTTTCGGTTAACCGGTTTTTTCAGTTATTTTTGTCTCGGTTTCAACAGGTTATTTTTTTAAATCCAATAACCGGGTAAAAAAACCGGGTCGGAAGATAGGCTTGATTTTAGGTTCGACTAGACTAAAATTTACCAAGTTATAAAGCTTTGAATTTCATCATCTGAGGCCAAACACCGAAAACCGCTTCCTCGAGGCGTCTGTTGGTAGGCAGATTACTGAAAAAATCCTTATGAACAGATAAATATTGGCCAATGGATTGATTTCCTGTAAAAAACACTACTAATAAAAAATTTTGTCTGCAAACGGCGTCTATTTTTTGTAGCCAAAAAATATTTATCTTTAGTCGGAAGTTCTGTGGCTTCCGAAAGATTAATATCTACATGAATGAGGTTGTTTCCGATGAGAGGTGTCGACTCACGGATCAACACATTGCTGAAAGAGTCTTTATGAGCAGATTAGATGATAAATATTGACCAATGAATTAATTTCTAGTGAAAACAATGTTAATAAAAAATTGTGTCTATAAAACTTGCTTATTGTAATAATTACTCATTTATTATTATTACATGTTGTATTAATCACTTATTTACAAACATTACTTATTACATTAATTACATTGCATTAATACTTACTTATTGCGTATTATTATTTAAAAAAATTTGTTTACAAACGTTGTTTCTTTTTTTAAAAACAGAAAACCGGTTATTTTGAGCGAAAACCGGAAGTGAAAAAAAAACCGGTTGTTTTTGCAATAACCGTCATCCCTAGAAGGCATCCTTGTCATACTTCGTCGAAACAACGTCAATGATGACGTCTATCTACCTATAGCAAGACTTTGTTACGGTTGGGGCTACAGGCTCCGGAAAGTAACCCTGAAAACGCAATTAATTCAGACCTTCTTCAGGGGGAAAAATTGCAATACCGCAGAATTTGAAAAATTTGATGAATTCAACAGACGGCTGTTTACGGATTATCAAAGGAAGGTTTATGACCATCTCAAAGAATGCTTCAACAAAGAAAAAAGGGACTTACTTCAAGCTTAATTCCGTCCAGGCCGAAGCTATACGGAGAGAGAAGGGGGCAAGAAGAAACAGCAGGAGTGGTCTCCCCTAAACTTCCTCGTATACTTCTCCGAAAAGGGGCTGCTTCCCATCCCCCCGCGTGGATAAAAAAAATTCGAACCTACTGTAACACAGAATCCAATGACTATTAGAAGGTTTTTCATTGTAGATTATAGTGATTGTAAAATAATTAGGTGAAGAATCATAGTCAAAGAGATGCGTGCCGATAAAAACACACACTGCTTCCACTCTTGCCGGCTCAAGGACAAAGTGACGTAATCCTTTGCGTGCACAGAGATTACTACCAGTACGCATGCGCATGGAGAATCGGATTAAAATAAATTGAATATGCAATTTGGATGCCTTTTTTTAACCGAGTGGAACGAAATTTGGGCACAGATCTATAATTAATGTTAGCATCCGTGATACCAAGTTTTATTTATCTAAGCCAAAGGGCTTATGAGATATAATTTTTACAAGTATGCAATTAAACAAACCTACAGACAGTCAACCCTTTGTCGAATTTGGTCCACAATTTTGTACGGACCTCTATTTATGACGATAAAACTGTGTACCAAATTCTATCTATCTAGCTATTCATGTTTTTGAGTTATAGTGTTCACGTTATAGCGAACATCCAGACAGACAAACTTCCCTTTGACGGATTTTGTCCAAAATTTGATACAAACCTACAAATTATGTTTAAAGATCACATATCAAATTTCATACCTGTAGATCTAATAGTTTTCGAGTTATCGTGTTCAAAGACAGACAGATACACAGACAGACATAATTCCAAAATTGTGTTTTTCGGACTCAGGGAGGTCTAAAACGTGGAGATCCGTCTAAATCTCGAGTTCGAATTTTTTGACGATTACAATACTTTCTCTTTGTATACTTCGTATACGAGAAAGTAAAAAGGGGTATCATTTTTCTAGTGATATCAGGAGGAACTGGAAAAATTTGCTTTATTCAAAGCAGATGGGACCATCCAAAAAATCGAATTAAGAAAAATTGAGTCGGCAATCGCAAGAAAATAATAGGGCAAGAGAAACGACAATTATTTAAAAAAATAGCAGTAAATATTTAAATTTAATAATTAACAATTTTAATATAGAGTGCGTAATACATAAATAAAGAGTAAATAATTTTAATAAATAAATAGATGATTATAATTCACAAAAATTTAATCAGTTTCAAAATAAAAATTTCTTAAATAAGCAGGGGAACAGCGGGTAGTGTGGGCCTCGGTGCAAACTGCCTGGCATCCATAGGCCACTGTCCTCCACCATCACTTCAGGCTTTTTCTTGAACTAAGGCGTTTTTTCGCAAAGTAAAAAAGTATGTTTTACTCACATGACCCGTACTACCCGACTGACATTGAAAAGAAAAACATGGTGACGTCTAAAGTCGGTTAAAGGAAGCAAGATGAAACTTTCCAGGCATATTCTAAATAAAGTTAGCTAAATAATACAGATAGTTTCATAATTTTATTCTTTCCTGTAAAAGTGCAAGGAGTCGTCAAAAATTATACGAAGCCACCAATTAAAGGGTCACAAACAAAGAAAATTTACTGACAGACATGCTTTACTGCAGGCATATTAATGGGCTGCTATCTACCGGAAGGGCATAGAAATACTAGGTGGCCCATACTACCCACTATTCACCTAAGTAATTTTAATAAGCAAAATGTATACAACCTTTGAATGCAAAAATTGTATATTAAAACTTCATAATAAATAATACAATTCATCTCTAACGTATCGGAAGTCTTGTAAAAAAAGCCTGGAAATTTTTACTTTTATTGAATGCCCTATAGTGAATTAGGGCCCTAAAAATTATTCATTTACAATCACTGAAGACACAAGTGTGACGCATTTAACTAACGTAAACAATTCAGAAATTTTAAAAATATATATATACAATTTTACTTTTTTAGTTCTGGGTTCAAATTGATCAATAGAAATTCCAATTGCGTACGATATTTTAACTACGTCAGTAGGAAATTAAAGGGACCAAATAAGAATTCGTATTACTGACGAATTCGAATTAAAAACCTTCGAATTAGTCAATTTCTACTGTACTTCAGTTCTACAGCCCGGAATGTAGATCACAATCCATCACCTTCTAGTTGGTTAACTTAACAATTTCCTTGTTTTAAAAGTAAAATGTGATATTATCTTATGACATTATGATATTATTTAATTTTGTGCCAATATTAATCACATATCGTCGCTTAACGATGCCTATCTCAATATTTCAAAGAGGAAGAAAAAACTGAATTTTTCGCAACCAATAACGAACATTGCTGAATTTTCTTCACGTCTGGTAGAAACATTTAGTTTCATGCTCCTACCAGAAGTGGAAAAAAATCCAGAAATATTCGTTATCGGTTGAGAAAAATTCAGTTTTTTTCTTCCTCTTTGCAAATTTGAAAAACTGAGATAGATGGTGTTGCTTGTTAAGCGACAATATACTCATTTTAAAATATTAAAAAACTACTTGCAACGTACCTGTATGCTATATCCACAGAAGATCTCACCTAGCTGTTGCTATGGTTCCACCAGAAATTATTGCACTGGCATCTGATCTCACTCAAACTTCCTTGTTTTGAAACTCCCAAATAACGAAATCCCCCGAGATAGGAGAGAATAATAAATCTCTACATCCAAGGAGGCCCTCTCCCAACAAACTGGTAGAGGCCGCCCGAGGTCGGAGTGCTAGCGTAATCATGCAAAGTACTGGTGGATATTTGCATATTTTTTATTATTAATTCTTATTAAACTTTAACCTTTTCATATGTGTATTTTTAGTAGACAGTTATATCATCATCAGAAGTGCGAATTTAACATTTTAAATGAAGGTTGTGACGCAAATAGAAAAGAAAATAACAGGTTTTCCTTAAGTAATAATTGATTGAATAACATGGCGGTGTTGATTTAATCTGTTAGATCTCGGTAAAACTCGGATTATGTTGAAGCTTTTGTTGTTGTTTCATTTAGATTAATACAGAGGAATTTCGTTAATTCAAGTGTTTTTAATTTTAGTTCGTAGTGTGAATTTACTATTAATATAATATAAAAATTTGGTCCATAATTCGAACTCGTTTTATTTCATTCGAAATCAAAACTAAAAATATTTGCATTTCTGAATTAATTTTTGAAATTTAAATACATCCGTGCCTTGTGACCTTAGTGATAGAAAGCCAATAACTTTCAAGGCCCTTAATTCCTTCGAGGGCTTTACTGCAATAAAAATATATTGAATCCAAAGAGCAATAAAAAAAAATCTCTCACTTTTTAAAAACCTTTTAAAACGTTGCATGTGAATTTCTGTGTTCATTTTGAAGTTTAATTGGACAGCAGTAGTATTTAAAGTGATATGTACTGCTTCTTTATTAAAATTGTTTACTTAATTATTGAAATTTTTAAAATTATTTTTATAATTATTATTACTTTATATATAAAATTCATTTCTGATTATTTTTTAATTATGAATTGTTAATGAAGCTTTTAAATATTAAAAGTAATTTATACTGGTATTTTTATTTTAATAATTGTCGTCTCGTTACTCTTACTACATTTTTTAGACTCGGCTTTTCTTAAATCGAATTTTGGGATAAATTGGATTGTTATCGTGTTCCCATCAGCTCCGAATTAACCAAATTCCATTGTATTGTTATTAGTTTAGGAGAATTTTTTCTTCGCCATGTATGTATATGCTTTTGTTATGATATCTTTTAAGAAATGAATGCATCTCAATATAAAAAAAGTCAGCCTCTGCCTTATCTAAGCAAGGTACTGATTTTGAATCATATAGCAAAACATATCGTCAGTTGCATTAACTTCAAAGATAACATACGATATTTTTTAAGATTTATTCTAGTTTAATTCGCTTTTTTTTAGTAATTATCGGATCACTGATGTTCTAACGCATTTCCATATTTACAGTTTGCATGGTAACTAAAATTACAACTAACCATAATTGGCCTAGTTGCATTTATATTTAACTATTACCCGTCGTTAGACAGAACCTCCTAACGCTTCATGATTCCCTTTACACTCAATAAAACTGCTTCTTCAAAAATTTATAGTGGAATTATGAATGTATGCAGATTTCACGAAAACTAATGGAAGACTAAAAACATAAATTTTTCTCTAGCGTAATGCAGTGTGCCCCCTGAGCAGTTTAAATTGGTTGCAACTTTGTAATTACCTGGGATAGACAATGCACAATAATGCTAATCAACTCCATTTCCAAAATAAGTTCCCACCAAAATTCAGGATGGCATATGTAACCTGGAATTCACTTCTACCCGATTTCATTTTAATCTGCGCTTTTATTACTACCTGGTTTCTCACCCGGGGGCGCCGCGAGTTCACGAATGAGCGACCGCTGGATAAGTAAGCGGGCACTCGCTTCCCCTCTCCTAGTGATAGTACGTACCTCCTTCGGAAGGGGTCGGGCCGTGGCCTGGTGATAGGCTGTTAGAACTCCGGCCTCAGTACTCGAGCTATTGCAGCGGCTGTCATTTAGATGACCGGATGCTACAACAGGGCGGGCGTAGATTCGGTTTTTCTGGTTACTACCTGGTTTCTGTAGAGTTGTTACGATTTAAGCTACGGCACTAAGGTAAAGCGGCTGTCATTCAGATGACCCGCATGCTACAGCAGGGCGGGCGTAGATTCGGTTTTTCTGGTTACTACCTGGTTTCTGTGGACTTGTTACGATTTCTAAATATTGCCTTAGCTTAAGTGTTTAATCAAGAATAACTTCATACAGATCTTACCTTGAACAGGTTTCTGACTTTTTTTACATCTGAGAACGAACAGGAACATTACACCAAGCACAGAGTATATCGTTACACAGATCATAGGGATAGCTCATAACATTAACGTCATAGTGTGGTAGTCAAGTACATTAACGTAGCTTAGAGATCTCAAATTACAATAATAGTAATATATTACAAAGCACATTCATTATGCAACAGCGCCCGCAGCGCCATCCTTGGCATTTACTGTCTGTCCGCCACGAGAACTGTCGCTGCCAAATTGTCTATTTACGACGGTCGCTATAGAAACAGGTTATCGTAGGAAGAATCCATTTCTAATAGGTACAAGTTCATTCAAATGAGTTCCGCCGCAAACTGAGACTGAGAATAAAAAAAATCCCGACTTCCATTGTATCCCTCCTATTCGAAATGGATCTTCCCTAGCATAACCAGTTGCTATAGCGACCGCCGTAGACTAGACAATTTGGCGGCGATAGTTCTCGTGGCAGATAGACAAAAATTACGGCTTAATTGCAACAAGAGTAATTTACCTCAAGAAATCATTACTTAGCTAGTTTGTCTTTCATAAGATTTTCTCACTTCACTCATAAATGACCAAGTCGCATTTTTTAAACAATATTTTGTATTCTAATATTATATGTCGTGAAATCATATGGAAAGTTACTAAAACAGTCCTACCTTAAAATTTTAAGTTTTAGTGTCTTCCTAAACCTAGCTTCCCTATTTAGATACATAATCTAAAACACAAAAAAATATCAAAATCATCAAAATTATGTAAAATTCCAAAAAAACCCTTAGTCTTATAATTGTATTTAATGAAATGTTTAATAATAAATTCATTGACAAATAATCGAACAAATCTTCCCTTTTCTTCTTGACTCTATAAAAAAACTACTTTCGAGTCTGACTTGACAACATAACGTTAGATATGTGCTGCCTTCGACTGAATATAAAAGGAACAAATAATTAAAATATTTTTTTGTAAAATTTAAGTTGGAAAAATAATTCCTGTGAATTTATGATGCAGTTTAAGAAGCGACCCTTAAAAGAAACTCGAGGCATTAATGGATTAA
>BGPR01026788.1:0-21251 GCA_013235015.1 Araneus ventricosus | reverse complement strand
TTTTTTTTTAATAAAAGTTAATTTTGGTCTATAGGTTGCCTGCTTATTACAATAGAAAAGATTTAAAGCTAATTTTCTTATCAGTTTTTAGTGTGTTGTTTCGAATTAGATCTATTTTACAAATATTCATTTGTACTTTATATTAAAGATATGCAGGTGCGAGTGACAGAAAAACGTGAAAACTTTAGGATTTGCATATTTTTTGAATATCTCCTTAAAGGCTGGACAAATTTTCTTTGAACTTCAACCATGTGAAGAATTCGGCTTGTACTCACATTTTACAGTGAAGATTCGGTCACAAGAGTATTTAGGGGACCAACCAGAACTTGGTGAAGAGCAAAATTATTTAGGACTCATCCCGTTTCGTGGAAAACTAATAATGGTTTGAAACTTTCATCAATGGTTTTGTTTGATGCACGCAATATTTATTTGCATTTTCATAAAAGTAGCCTGAATATTTGGGAAGATATAAAGGCTCGTGCTAAATTTTGGCACGCAGATGTAAAACTTTTAGAAAAACTCATTTTCTGATTTTTATGGTTAGTTGAGCTTTCCGGATAATCGAGAGTTTACTGTAGTAAATAATTTTTTACTGCACATGTGCGAAACATAGTGTAATTTTTCTTTCATAACTTCAAACCCAGATATGTAGTGAAACTTATATAAAAATTCGACTTGCGTACTTTTAAGATCCAGAAAGATATTGGCATTGCAGCGAGATAAATTTCAGTTGCTCTTTTAAGAGTGCACAGACTGACGGTAGCGGCGACTGGGTGGCAAAAGTGGGGGTTGAGGCAAAAAATTGAGAGATGCCTAAAAGAACCCAGCAGTGCAAAGGGTAGACAACAAAATTTAAAAATTTAGTTGCAAAATTAGTTAGCTTTCTTGATTATTATTATTTATTTATTTATTTTTTTTTTTTTTTTGTAATTTCTAGTTTTAAGCAGCTTCAATGAAATACAAATTTAAATAACTGATATTTTTTAAACTTGAATCTTCAAATAGTTATCTTCGAAATGCAATTTATATAAAATATTGGGATATTCAGGATATTCAACTTTAATAAAATTCAAAATTACTGTTCAAAGATTCAAGTTTAAAAAATATCAATTTGTACAGGAACTCTCATTATTTAGTTTAATTGAGGGCACATCTGAATTCACATCATTACAGTGCCAATATCTTTTTGAATCTTAATGGTACTTTGGTCGAATTTTTATATAAGTTGCTCTATATATCTGGCTTTAAGGTTATGAAAGAAAAATTGCACTATGTCTCACACAGTAAAACAATATTTACTACAAATATTCATATTTCCTCTAATATTCATTTACTTCAAAGTTTAATGCAATGTTTCTCTATTATATTGTCGAGTATCTTGTAAATTTTATATAATTTGGTTAAAAACTGTATATTATAGCTAAAATGGGATTTTTTAAAGAAAACCTTTATATCTTGCCCAATATTTGTGCTATTTTTATGAAAATGCATGCAAATATTGCACATATGAAACAAAACCATTGAAAGTTGCAAATGGTTATCAACTTTCTATGGAACGGGATGACTCCTAAATAATTTTCTCTTTTATCAATTTCTGGTCAGTTCCCTGAATGCCCTTGTGATCGAATCTTCATTGTAAAATGCGAGTTCAAGCTTACTCTTTACATGATTGAAGTTCAAATAAAATCCATCCAGCCTTTAGAAAGATATTCAAAAAAATGTGCAAATCCTAAAGTGTTCACATTTTTCTGTCACCCACCTGTATATGTTCAGATTATTTTTGTTAGAATGAAGTTGCTTAAATATTTTACCTTTTATTATTCAAACTGGGTAATTTGTTTGCCATCTATATTCCTTTTTATTTTCTGCTTGTTGTCCTTTACATGCTAGTCTCTCTTTAATATAGTTCCCCTAAAAATTTAAACATATGCATATAAAAATTTTAAAAAATTGATTCTATATAAAATGCCCAATGTCATTCAGGTCTTTGGTTCAGAATTATATATCTTAATTTCTATTATATGTCATTAGTTCTGAAAGTGGTTCAAGTTCATTTATTGATGAAAATGAAGAGCAGTCCAGTAAAAAAAATAAGCCATCCAAGAGAAAAGAGGCTAATGACTCAGGGAAAGTATGTTTTAATCTATAACTCATTTGTTTCATTAGTAAGTTTTAATGCAGTTGTTAAAGGAAATGTTTCATTTATTCCAATTTTTAAAAAGTTGTTTATTAGTTATTGTCTTTTTTTTTCTATTAAATGTTCATTCCTTGATGGTTTTATTGGTTTTTCACCCTATGTTTCATAGATGATTTAATGGAATATTACCTTTTTTTAATGCTTGTTTCACAAAACTCTGTTACTTAATGAGTTTATGTGCATTGCTTGATGTATTTATATATATTGTTTGATATGTTTATTAGGGTGAGCCAAAAAACTCATTTTTTTTTCATGTCGCTATACTCCGGAAAAGTTCTGAATTGGTGAGAAATAAATCAAGGAAAAGAATTAATTTAATTGATTAATATCTTCCACTCCTGCATCAGCCTTAAAAGTCCTAAAAATTGGTGAAAATCAACTGTTTTAATTTTTAAAATTTCTATTGATCCCTTCATTAACTGTTAAGTACTGAACTTCTTAAAATTGATAAATTTTATTTTATCAAAATCAGTCCATAACTTCCTTTAAAACATTCCTTTCAAAGTTGACAAAAATTATGCAAAATTACTTCAATATGCAAGTTTTAGTTCTTCATCAATGCCATAATCTTCACACATAATCTTGTCAATGAAATGCAACAGGTCCAATGTATATATGCATAGTAAAAAGTTATTTAGGTCTAAAAAAAAAATTTGTTTTTTCAGGATAACACAATGCAAAATTAAACTCAAATATTATTCCACAGTATAGCAGCATTAAAAAGAGGGGTGGGGACTTTAGCTGTTTGAAGGTTGTTGTATGAGTATTCTTTCTTTCACACTTTGTCACAAAGAACAAATATTCCCAAAAGAATTGCATGCAAGGTCACATATAAGATTACACTATTTTCTTTCTTTCTAAAAATGTTTGCTACTTGGAGCATTTTTTAAAAAATTTATTCTGCAGATAACAGTGGAACCTCAGGAATCCGAAATTTCAGATAATCGGAACATCTTTTTAAAATCTTGATTGAAAAATGAAGGGAAAAAAGCAATTAGGAATCAGAAACAAAAGCTATGTTTATTTCTAGCTTAAAAGAAACATTTAAATTGTTATTTGAGAATGAATGCAGCACCTTAATTAGAAGAAATAAAACTTTTGACATAAGGAACTAAATCTGCTTGACAATGTGAATCATAGCTAGCTCTTTCTGTACTCTTCACAGAGTACCCAAAGTCAATGCTTTACTGAAGTTGGTATATCAAGATTTTTTTACCAAATTTTCCAGATAATCTGAATTTCCTGGAATCCGAACAGATGTCGACCCCAATTAGTTTGGATTCCTGAGATTCTACTATATGCGATAAATCTTGCGAACTGTTTTGAATTTTAACATAACCCACTTTGCTTTTCTTACATTATTCTGGCCAGGAGCATTCCACTGGGTCCAACTTTATCACGAGCCCCTCTGAAAATGCTAAATTAACAAATTGTATTACACTCTGGGCTCTTACTGTTTTCTTTCTACATGTATTTGCTTCAGTCAAACTTCTATATTTTTGGTCGTTTCTCTCTGTGTAGCAAGGATGTTAAAATGAATTGCTGCATAATGAAATTGAAATAGTGTTTTTTTTTCAAGACGTAACTTCTTGAGATTTGCTTTTACATGTTAATATCACGTATGTATATTTCATTAAGGACTACATTAGAAAACTAATTTTTAAAAATTATTATTAGCCTAGTTTTACAGATTGGAAAATTCTTTTGGGGGTTGAAATTTTCATGAAGTCCATATTGTTTTTGCATCATATGAATCTAGATTCCTTTCACTGTTAACATAAACATTCCATGTTGTGCAATTGGTTTGAAAAGATTATTTGTTTGAAATAAATACTTGGAAATTTTTATTTTTGAATGAGGAAAAGGTTTTTTATTTTTATTTTTGATGAAATTCTGAAATCCCATAAATTAAAAATTTTTAGTTTTTAAATTACTGTAAATCTCTTAGCTGTGGTATTTTATAAGAAACATGATTAAGTTCTCCCATTACATCTTAGTAAGTGGATAAAACTTCATTTTTGAAATTTTGATTGTTAAGTATATAGTTGCCATGAAACTGATTTCATCACTTCACTTTCACTGAAAATTCATTCTACTGCTTCATTTTCAATACAAACAATAAAATATTATTTCCCTAAAACATTTAATAATTCTATTTTTTATGTAGCTTTGTAAAGAAATATAAAAGTGTGCTAATCAAATGTTTGTTTTTTTTTTTTGCAGGGGAAGAAACGTCCTTCTGCTTCTGAAAACAAAATTGAGCATCTTAAGAAGTATCTTAGAGTTGCTGGAATACGAATATCGAACTATAATAAATTATTTGAAAATTGTAAAACCGTCAAAGCGAAATGTGAGAAAATGATGTCCTTATTAGAGAAGGAAGGTCTAAAAGGTAATTTATTTCTCCTCTGAAGCTCCTTTTATTATTTCAAAATTTTCTTTCTCTCTTTCACATATTTTAAGCAGTTAAAAATTGGAAGCACAACATTATTATTTTAAATCAAATTTAGTTTTTTTTTTTTTTTTTTTTTAATATAATTTTTGTGATCGGTAGTGGTGACTGGATGACAAAAGTGGTGGTGGTGGGGGGATTTAGAGACGCCTAAAAGAACCTAGGTAGACAACAAAATTTTAAAAATTAGTTAGCTTTCTTGAGCACTATTGATTTTTTTTATAATTCCTGATTTTAAGCAGTTAAAATGAAATAAAAATTATATTTTTCCCTCAAAAAGTAGGGGGGGGGGGACTTTTGGTAATTTCCTGTGAAAGTAGCACGCACACACACCCATGTTGCATCCACTGTTTGTGATGAACATTAGCTGCAGTGAAGCTTAGAATTATTAAACGTTTAAAAATGTTGCATATTTCTATTTCATTATGCATTCTTTCTGGTTTCCTTAATATTTGAATGTGTGCCTACATTAAGAATATGAAAATAAAAGGTACAGTTAACAGGGTGTAACTAGAATTTTAAATGGATTTTAAGAAAATGGTGTGCTGGAATGCAGTTTGCACCTTTAAATTTGTCAGAGTCAGATTTTTTATAACTTGAGAAGAAGAAAAAAAGTTAAATTCCTCATCAACAGGTGGTGCTGTTTGACTTCATGTTAATTGAATATATGAAAAATATCAAGATTATGCAGCAAGTATTTATTTCTACTTTAAAATCTGTGCATGTGAAAACAGTCTACAACTAGGTAAAATAAATGTTTATTCTAAAATGCAACATCAATAGCAGAAATCTCACTGTGTATGGCATCCTTCAACTCGAGCAAGTGGTTGGTTAGACTTGGAGCGTGCACCTGAGATTTCAGATTCCCCCATAACCAAAAATCTGCAGGAGTCAAGTGCAGAGATTTGGTGTCATGCATAATTTAAAAAATGGCTTAATATTTGCTATAACTAGATTATTGTAACTATGCAGCACCATCTATTGCTGAGAATTTTAAATATATTTTTTTTCTAGTGTCAAAAAAAAAAAAAAAATCAGACTCTTTGACAAGTCCAAAGGTGGCAAACAGCACTCCAGTACACTAATTTAATTTTTTATGATTTTTTTTATTCTCTTCTAATTGAATTTATTTCTCTTTATTTTAGCAACTAAATAAAATCATAATGTTTAGTTAATTTATTTCTTTCAATTTGGTGCAGCAATTATTAATTCCATCCATATATATAAAACGCTAAGGCAGAAAAAGGGGGTTAATTTCTCTTTTGTAGATGGCAGCATCTGTTACCAAACAAAACCGGAAGCCTCCAGCATGGTTTATGAGAGCCAGAGAACATTCAGATCAAAATAATTTAAGTCAGCAACTTGGGTTTTTCTAAAAAAAAAAGTTAAATCAAAAACTTGCAAATAAATTTTATCAAATCTTCCCCTCAATCTAAAATTCAGCAATCTTTAAAACTACAATATAGATGACAGCTGAAATAAGAAAAACCCCTGTTTCACCTTCCATCCGTGCATTCCGATAGTACAGTTGTCAAGGCATCGCGCTTGCAATTCAATGTTCTGGGGTTCGACCCCTGGGTGGAAAAATTTTTCTCAGAGAGTTTTCACTCGCCATTATTACCGTCTTCTGCCTCCCATAATTATCTCCTCATTTTAGTATAACCCTTAATCGATTTTTTTTTAATCCTTGAAAATTATAAACTTCCAAAAAATCTTTACACATTTTTCTTAAATATTCCTAAGCACTTTTTTCCTCCATCCTCTTTGCCGCATGACTAATATTTGGGATAGTTTAAGTTTCATATCATATTTATCTAAAACTTATGGGAAAATAAATTTTTTACTAGATTTGATTCTTTTTTCCAAACATGGTATATTATCCGATAAATTTAAAATAACTCCTTTTGTAAGTTCCATCTCTCAAATTTACAAGAGTTCTAAATTAAGAAAAGAATGAAAACTGTTTTTAAAAACACTGTTTCATTAGTGTACTAAAAAGTATTTATTTTAATTATTTTCTACATTTTAGTTTGTAATTTAGAATTCATTTTTATAAATATAAATTTTTTTAACAATGTCTTCTTAAATTCATAAGCAGATGACGCCACTGGCATAAAATAAGTTAATCGATTAACTGATTATAAAATTCTGAAATAATTAAAATAGTATAGTGTCATCAAGAAAACACGAATGTACAAGTTAACAAATGGAAAATACCTGTAAATAACATTTTATCCATCACTACTGTGCCTGCAATTAACATTTCTCTGCCTGTGCTGTACATACAAATAACGTTTTATTCAAACGAACAGTACCTGCACATAACGTTCTATTCTATCGTACAGTGTCTGCAAATAACGTTTTATTCAAACACATTACCTGCAAATAAGGTAGGCTAAGGTTCAGGGCCAAAAAATTTTATTCCTTCTTGATTAAAGTGAAAGCATTAAAAGGAAATCAGCTTAAGGTTTTTATTTATTCATAATATTGTCTTTTTTTATCTTCATAGTGCTAAGATATCACACCACAATCTCTTTATTAATAATATTAAATCTAATTTGTTTTTAGAATAATTATATTTGTTTTAATTTTGCAACTTTTATTCATTATGCACTTTCATAATTTTCTTTGTAAGTTTTATTTGAAAGAAAATATCTTTTTTGAGGCTAGAAAATTTTACTCTGTGCTGATGTAAGTTAAAGCATCAGAAGCAAAATAAAGCTGATTCATATATATAGATAGATAAAAGATTTTACAATAATTGTGCTAGGGCACGCATGTCTTCATTGTAGCCCACCAACGGGGGGTTGGCAAGCAGGGTGCAGAGCCCTCTAGTTTTAAATAATAATGCAAAGCTGATTGAATAGACGATTTTTTTCTTCTCTCTAATCTGGAATTTCCTAACTTCTAAAATGTATACTCCTTATAAGAAAATCATTCTCAAATCCCTATTGAGAGGAATTTTATTTACAGTAGATATTTATTATATTATTTTAGTGATAATTTATTGAATAGCTGAACAGATTAACCGAATTCCTTACATTCTATGAGCCATTATCTATCCACTAGCAATTCTCCCTCTCTAATATTTGTTAATAGGCATATTTCAGTTTCACATCTAATACTTGAAGAGTAAAGTGAAATATCATTGTCTACATCAAAATGTCTTGCTGATCATGTAGAATTTTTAATTGTTAGCAAAAATAAACACAGCATTTCCCAGAACTTAAAATGCCCAACCCCGCTAAACTTTTAAGAAATGTTGAGAAAAAGAAAAGGTAGTCAATTCCATATAATGATGCTGTAAAACGTAAATTAATTTTTTTTAATTACTTTTTTCTTGTTTGTTAAATTGTTTGAAAATGTTTATTTGCATGATTGTAGGTGTATCGCATTTATATTCTGAATCATTTGAAATTATGTTGGACATTTACTCATAGTGGTGGTGGCTTTTTATTTATTTAATATGATCATAATCACTCCAAAACAATATGTGGTGATATTAAAAAATTTCAAAATGAGTTCTGAAACATGCCAACAAATAGCTGCACGCAGTCACAGTGAGTACTGACATTCTTAAGTCAGTGTGCTAAGATGCCACATTGTATTGTGTGTATCAATAGCTATGCACCTTCTGCCTTTGTAACCATGTGCGTCACCACTTTTGTGACTTCAACATAAAGAAACAATAAATAAATAGGCAGATCTACCAGAGAGATGTTGCACATGATAAAGCAAGTTTGCGGCAATGCTGCTACGATTCGTGCATGGTGTTTGTCAGTGACATGCATTCTTCAAGACAGAAAGATGATGAGAGATCCAACATGAATCATAAAAGGTGCTTTGAGAAATAGACTTAATTCATAAGTGGCAAGAATGCTGTATTGCATTGCAAGGATGCTACTTTGAAGGTGACTGTGTATCTACCTAGATAAAATAGTTTCTTGACAACAGACCTAATCTTGAAACTTTTTGATACCTCTTCATATTTCAAAGAAACAGTAATCCATGTGAAAAGTGTTCTATCTTTGTTTTTCAACAACAGTAGATATGTATGTAGGAAAGGTGTCTAGGGGATAAAGGTTCTAATTTGATGCAAAATGAAAAGAGAGAGTTAAAATCAACTAATTTATTATTTAAACACAATTAAAACATTTAACTATTTACAAAGGGGTTAAAACAATAAACATAAGAGCAAGTTCACCTCCGAGATAGCACCAGGCTAATTCATAATTTACTTTCGCTCAGAAAACGGAGAGCCTAAATTATAACGACCGCTTCGGTGAAAAATCCAACATCGAACTGATTTAATTCCCGCCGAAGTGACGTGACGTCACTTCGCCATAAAACAGACGATTTTATTAGTGGTGCCATCTCTTACAATTTTAAATGAACAAAAATGCTAAAGTTAGTTTCTACATGTATTTGCATATTTCTAAATTTTTGGAGGTTTCAATTAATGAAATGTATATCAGGAATTTGATCAAATGGATTCTTTAATTCAAGCATAAATTTCAGATGAATAAATTGTATTAATGATGAAGTCATAATTTTAATACACATCTTGTGTTTATAATGAATATACACACATAAATCACTTGACACATTTCCGTGGAAACGCGGATTTCTGCTTTTTTGGCATCAGATTTTATCATTCTTAATTTTCTTTTATATAATAACTCTACAATATTTTTAATATCTCAAGCACTTTTTGTATAAATTTATTTATTTTATTGTTCAATTAATCATATATATTTTACTTCTCGGTATTTATGTTTGGCACGATTCTTTATTTATGACGTTCAGCTTTTTTGTTCCAAGCCTGTGTCGTGTCTGATAAATTGTTTACTTGTGCAGTTCTTTATTATTAAATTGAGTTTAGTAATTTTTTTAATTATGAATTTTACTGTTTTGGTCCATATTGTAATTAGATTTTTACTGATTATTTTTAAATTAGCATTAGATCCCAAAAAGATTTAAAAAATAAGATTATAAATATTTCTTGTTGCATATCAGTCTGGCTTCTTGTGGTTAAACTTGATTGATGTTGTATTGTGATTATAGTCTCTCTTAGGGAAGAAAAAAAAAAAGAGCATGAAAACTTCACAAATTTATCAACTGTCATAGTACTTTATCTTGTTTCCTATCGTTTCAAACTATACAAAAATAAAATTTAAATTTAAGTATTTCAAATTGACTCAAACTATTGTAATAATGAATAACAGATATTTGTTTATTTTATTAGGGCGACCTACTTTAGAAAAATGCAAGAAATTGAGGGTGAAAATTGAAACAAAGAGAGAAATCGCAGAGCTCGATGTGTCCAATATACTAAAAGAAGGAGGTAATATTTAAATTTGAAATCTACTTTTTGTTGATAAAAAGATAAGCCAAAATGGGTCAATCTTTTAATGAAACACATTATGCCTGGCTTATTTTAAATCCTATATCTGTGTTTGGTATTCTCTTCAGAATTCGTCCAACTTTACTCTAATATAATAATATATAATATTGTAATTAATATATATAATATATATTGCATTATTAATCATACATGTTGAATTATCAATCATTCATAATTCATCGATCTTCAGAGGAGTTATAGCAATTGGAATGTCGAGATTCATTGAAAATTGGTCTTTCATTGAAGTGCAAAACACTTCTTATGATCTAAGAATGTTTCTTCATGTTGCATGGTTTACTACTTGGATAACATTATGGGAAGCCATCTAATGAAAATAGACAGGCATGTTAAATAATAGTGTCATCTTCTTGCATATCAATATCAAGCCCCACATTGGCTATCAAACTCAAAATTTGACACAAAGCTTCAAATGGGACGTGTGGTGCCATCCTCCATATAGACCTGTTTGGCTCCTGGTGAATACTTCCATTTCCAACAAATGAAGGAACACTTGTCAGGAGCGGGATTTTCTTCAGACATTGACAGCTACCAAAAAATGGCTAAATGGGAAGGGATATGATTTCTATTAAACCAGGATGAACAAGGTTGGTCCTGTAGTCTGGTAAATGCCTCAATCAATTTGACAATTTCATTGAAAAGTTGTGTTGGTATCTCATTTGCATTTTATCCCAGCTGTTACTTTAGAATTTTTTATTAGCATTATAACCTTTATTTTTGACTAGCCCCCTTCGGCTACCAGCTTGTTTGCCGGGAATATAATTTCTATTGAATCCTGCATCATTTTATATTCGTGGTTCTCTTAACAACGTAATTTTAAGCTTCAGATTGTGGTAGACATTTAACCCATGTTCTATTAGTTACCTTGGACCTCTTCTGTTCATTGTCTACATAAATGTTGCTAATGTAATCAAATAACTGACCATGTCTTGCAACATCTAATTGCAAGTTGCCAGTGCCATCTTCACTTTCTTATTCCTCTTGCAAAATGTGTATTTGATTTCAACATTAAAATAGTCCAAAACATTTTATGGCCAGTGGCATGTTTGCTGAATTAAAACATGCAGAAAAAAGAATAAAACATAGCAGCCATAATCATTCAGCTTACTGGATATGTTTCTTGTTATGCCTAATATCTCAGAGAGCTTGGTTTACAGATTCCACAAAAATTTTGATGAAATAAAATATGAAAGCAAAAACTTGGGATATTACCTTAGCTTTCAACAATAAAAGAGAAACACACAATTAAATATTTGTTTAAACAATGAAAATGGTGTGGATTGCATTTGCAACAATGAAAAGTATTGTAAATTATCCCAAAAAATATTTTTAAAAGGTTTTTTGGACTTCCAGATGGCATAAAAGTTATTTTTGTACTGTTATATTTTCGGAAGTTATTAAGGAAAAACGCCAAAATTTCACTTAGTTTTTAATTAAAATTTTTAAAAAACGGCTCCGGGGTGCACATTTCCTACCTCCAAAGAATGTTCATGCCAAAGTTTGTAGCTCAAGGTCCAGCAGTCTGTCCTGTGGAGCACCAACAGACAGACACACACATTCTCCTTTATTATAATGTATCCTTCCTATCCTATGTATAACCTTGGAACTAACGAAAATAGATATCTAACTTTATCTTTTATGTTCTAAGGTGGTCGCCCTAAGAGGTCTGTGTGCTCTGATACTACAAACTGCAAACAAGATGAGGAAAAATCTACACCAATAAAAAAATTCTCACGGTTGCAAGATATATTCGATAGTGAAGAGAGTGATTAAGCATTCTTGAAGTTACAAAAATGTTTATCTTTTTTTATATTTGTAATTATTTTATGTTTAATTTTCAAAATGTGAAATATTTTTAATAAAATCTATGGTGAAACCAAAAATGGTTTTTAATGTACAGTGATGTAATGCTAATATGAAGAGAACAACACAACAGTATTGTTGTTAGTAATAGTTTTTATTTTTACATATATTACAGTTAATATTGGCATGGTAGTAAATGATTGTTGAATAGTAGAAAAAAAGATTAGCATTGACATGACAAGATTTAAAAACATTTCTTTCGAAGCAGCACTTTGCAGTTAAGCAACAAGATAACATAAATAGTAGAATGTTATCTAAGTAACACAGTGTAACATGCAATACATACATTTTTTTTATCCGAGATATAAACTGTACATAGTAAAATCAATGTAACAGCAGCTAAAAATATACAAAAATAAGTATTCTATAAGCACATATGTTTGGAATGATAAAACTTGATTGTAATACATTTGGTCAGGTATTTCTAATAAATTTATAACACAAGCATTCTTTTAATAGTTTTGTTATATGCAGTTTAATCATATTGCATTTTAAAGGCAGAATGTTTGACAAAGATAGGTTCTTGATGATGAATTCTGTTGGCATAAGAAATGGTTTTTATTGGCTTCAACATTCCTTCCAGTTTATAAGTAGAGAAAATCTTGAGAGCTATTACTTGTTTCAACAGATCTCTGATAGGAAATCGATTTATTCTAAGATTATGTTTTTTTTTTAATTGGATATTTTATAATGTTGATAATCCAAAAGAATAGTGTTGTCTTAAATTTATTCAATTATTCTAATAGTGTATAATCGAAAAAAGTAATCAAGTTCAAATTACTGACAAATGAGTAAATATCTCTTAAATGTTTTTATTTACTTGTTTATTTTTTGTTAAGATTTTACCCTGAACATTAGAAAGTCTTTTTTTTACAATATTATTACCTTTTTTTTAAAAAATAATCAATTAAAAACAAACAGTTCATGTTCTCATATGCAATTTAATTACCTAAGAAAGGAAATTAATCTATCCAAAACTTTTCACTGAAACAGCAAATTATTAGGAACACTAACACAAGTTATTGTATATTAATTTTGTCTAAAAAAAATCTTACTTTTTATCTGTGCTTCTTTAAAGTATGTTAGTTAAGAAATTACATATAGCCCACTTTTACTGTAAATGGAAGTAAGAGAAGTATTTTAAACTGAAGTCGTATAGGCCAGTTATGGTGAATCTAGTTTGACTTCCAATTTTAAGCCTATAATACTCATTCTAAATTTTGAGAAATATAAAAGAAAATTGTAATGTTAAAATTTGTTCTTTCATTTTTACAAAAAATAGGATATATGTTAATTTTGATATGAAAACGCATTAATTGCTATGAAGCAAAAGTTATAAATTTCTTTTTGACCGGAGGTTGATTTGAGGACATTTCTTTTTAAAAAGGTTGCTATTAAATGTACAATTAAATATTCACTAAAAGTTCTTTTAGTTATTTTATTAGTTTTCATGTAAAAAATTCCTATACCACAGTTGTCAAAAATTTGAAGTTAAACATTTAAAAAATAAATGCAGAATGATCTTGGTAACCTATTTTCTATCACGGGCAATTTTTACTAAAGAGGATAATATTCCTTCAGTAGCAGTAATAATTGATAAAAAAAAATTCTTCTGGCACAAGTTTAAAAAACCAGTTGATCTGTGTTATAGAATGAAACCAATCAAAGACGGTTGTTAACCGCTTAACTTAACAGCCCGAGAATACTCGTGCATCGAATTATCGAAATTTGAGTCTTATAAATTAAAATTGAGTCATTAATTAGCTTTATAATTTGACACAAAAAATATGTGGGATCCATAAACATCTTAAGTATCCTATGCCTTCTTAGATGAATGAAAACGACAGCCCCTTTCCAAAACAGGAGGGATTATCTTATTAGATAGCACAGAAAACTATTCAATTAAGTGGTTAAACACGATCCGAGACATACAAAACATTTTAATTTCATAAATAATATATCCAAAAAAGTCGCAAGTCAATAATGCCTTTCAATAATTTTTCAAGCAAACAATTGTTTTATCTGGAATATGGTCTCTTAAAAAGGTCTTCAATACAGCAATTTTATTCATAAAATCAATGTTGATATAGTAGTAACATAGTTATGCATTTTTTGTTGAGATGGTAATCGGAGAATTTCAAATTTAATTCACAATTCTACTCGAGTCAAATATGTTTGTGGGGCTAATGAACTGTACTTCTGCTCATGCCTTTAACTCTACATAAGTGGACTGTCAATTCAGCAGATATGACTATAATTCAAACTAATGAGATCAATTTCCTTATAAATGTGACAGAGCACGGTCAAAGATGGCTGCTGCACCATAAACTATAAACAAAACCTAATAAACAATAGTATGGCTTCAAAACCAGATTCCAAGTCCAAGTGAACTTAATCTCTGTTAAACATGAATTTTCTGTCGCAGGATTTAATTATTATGGGTTGATAAGAAAAGCCTAATTTTAAAAAAAAAACATACAAATTTTATTTAAAACTACTTTTTCCTTTCTAAAAAGTCTAATATTATAACATCACAGAATTTGTTAATATTCTACGACAGTTTCAATATAATACACGCATGTAAAATACTTCTCTTAGAACTGTGCTGGTTCTGTAATACATTAAACTGAAATTTAAGAGACTTAATAATTAATGCATGTGCCCCTAAAGTTTTGGCATTTCAGTGTGTATGTCATAAGACAAATTGAAAAATCCAGCTTTATGCATAGAGTGCTGTCATTTTGCAACAGGCCACGTTTCAATTTGTCTATAACACATTTATAACAAAATATTAACAGTTGAATATTTTATATATCTTGATTATGTAAAATTACAGAAGTTTATTTTTAAAAAACCCAATTTCTTCAAATATATGCATATTTGTATGTTTTCATAATATCACCATTTTGGTATACGTTTCATATATATATATATATATATAAATTATTTTGGCTTATATTTCAAATAGAAAAGATACTTCACTATTTTAAACTTAATAATTAAGTTTTTCTACGCCCTAGAAGTTTAATAAAAATTACTATTTTATCAATATTAAAAAAGTATTATGTGTCTAAAAATATATGAAAAATAAAAATTCAATTTTTTTTTTTTTTGAAGAACAATACACTTATTTCTCTATATTAATAAATGTAAGCTACAGATAAATTCTTGAAATTGGATGCTATTGTGCTCTTAATAGAGATATAATTATTTTATTTTTAAAAAAAGGAGGTGGTATTTTTTAACTGGTTGATGTGTGAATAGCTTCAAGCTATGATGACTGAATGTATCTCTTTGCAAATATTACATTTCATCCCTATAATTTCAATATATCTATGTATGTTTTTAAAATCAATATAGTCTCAATAAAATAACATTCTTTATTTTTAATCTAAATGCATCAATTTGTTCTCAAGTTCCCTCGGCAGGATGTGAAGATGTATTTTTTTACATCAAAATTTTAATCTGCAATGTATAAAAACAAACTTCATGTGCTACTATTCAATATAATCTATAATGATATAAAATATTCAGCTTAACTTGGATTTTGTTTCAGTTTATTAAAATTTCAATACTTTAAATTCAGAACTCAATATAAAATAATTTATGCTTGTATTAAAAATAAAATTTTTAGTCGGGTTTGAATAGGCTTTTTCTTCAATATTATTTTAGATGCAGTGGGAAAAAAATAGGATACCTTATCAGTCACTTAACAGAGACTAGTTATTGGATAACACTGCTAATCATATATGCACATATCATTTATGGGTTTGATCAATTTTGGATAAACATTTTTTAAATAAAATTATAAGAGACGTTCATTTAATTAGATTCAATATATGTATTTAGTATTTTCATATTTGTCTAAATACTGTCCAGCCCGCTTAAGTATCCAGAAACATATAAGTTACCTTACCAATAGCTTTGAATATTTCAAAATTATTTCATCTAAAGAAAAAGTTAATGGATCGAAGGTTTTAGGTATAGTAGGAAATCTAAGACAATAATTTATTATCTCTGCTCTATAACTATATCATATATTTGGTTACTATGTATTATTAAAATCTCAACATATATAAGAATTTTATCTTTGGAATGTTACACTCACCAAGATTTCAATCAATACTATGTTTAAACATAGAAAGATTTGAGCTATTTATCAATAAAAAATCACTAATGAAGCAATTAGTCTACAAATATAAGTAATTCATTAATTTTCCTTCAGAGCAATTCTTTCCTTACAAAGAGAACAACAAATTATGGATATATAGATTTTATAATGCTCATCAATATGACTGATGGCAATCTCATTTTCCTCAATGTATGAAAAGTTGTTGCAAATCACAGTATTATACAAGACTTAGGTTTCATACAATACTAATAAATGTTACAATGTGATTCTTAAATAATGAAATATACAGTGCTATTTTAGGAATTTTAAGAATAGCCCAGCAATTTTTAATCATCTAAAAGTTACATGCAAATATTATTCACAAAGATATACTCATAAGCGAGATTTTCACTTTACTGAATTTATCAATAGCCCAAAGTTTTTCTAAACTCAATGCACCATATATAATCTAAACTGATAAGTTTTATGGTTATAACTTCAAATATTTCAGTTTCTAATGTACCATAATTAAAAAGGATTTAATAAACTCTTGGCATTTTTTAATCGTGAAACATTAACCATGCAACAGTTTAATAATGGCATGCATAATATACATACACAAAGTTAACAATTGCAAATACTTTCAACAACTTCTACATTATTTGTACATGCTTATTTTCACAAGTTATACAGGAGCACCTTGGAAACAAAGGTGGACAGAATCAAGTCAACATTTCCAAACACTATTCTAGGATAACACACAATTAAATAGGGAAACATTTGAGAACATTTTAAATATTCCACTAATCAAATGCTTCCTAAAACTTGACTTTCCCTTTAACTCGATTTTCAACTAAATCTATTGTGCCTTAAGCAGTGTCATTTAACTAAACAATGTGGTTCCTTTGATTCTAAGGCCCTCGAAAATTAAAAGTTTATGCACTACCATATTACCTTGCATTATTAAGTCAATCAGGTCATTTCATGAATTGCTATTAGCAATTAATATTAAAAATAAATTGTTTTAATAGAGACATGATGGCGTAGTCAGAAAAAAATAAGTAATTTTATTTAATTGTATACGTGTAAAAGACTGTCACTCTTTCAAAAAATTTTGTCCATATATTTGTACCATTGTTTGACGCATTCTTTATCTCGTGAATTAAAAAAAAAAAAGGAATCCTACCTAAAATTGTTAGTTTGGTAAATCTAGATTTACTGTTATTCCAAGTCCTGAAAAATGCAAATCAGAATACTGATGGTAGGTATTTTATATACGATATTTGATCTTATATAAAGTCAACATTTTTTTATCTTTAACCCCTTTGGGACAAGTGCCACATGTGCATTTGGACTAGATTCCTCTCAGGGCCAAGCGCCGCATCCGTGCATTACGGAGGAATAAACTCTGTGGGCTGAGCGCCGCATATATGCGTTGGGCTTTTGGAATGAAATGTTTTCTATTAGATGGTGTTACTATTCCGTGTTTCTTTCAAAAGATTGGTCCCGTACATTAGTATTTCTCTCTCCGAGGTCAGATTGTAGTCAATCACGTGTCTGTAAATCATTGGGTTAGAATTATTGCATTTTCGGGAGTATAAACAGAAACACGTGCTGGCAAGTATAAAGAGGAGCACATGTTGAAGATCTCATTAACTTATTTTGGAGTGGTTGTTTATAGTTTCTCGTTAGGTTTGGAATTTTATGGGGGATATTCTATCATGGGTTTTATGCCTCCCAGTTTCATTTGTGCAGTTTTGGCTAAAAGAACGCCTTATCTTTCCGAGGTGGAAATATGTAGATTTATAAATGATCCCTTTATGGATTTTTCCAATTAAAATGACAAGAAAATAAATTAAGTTCTTCAGATAATTCTCAATATTCAGATTCTGAATTAGAAGAGGATAGTACTAATATATCGGTTCCATTTCCGTCATATCAGTGGAGTACTAAAATAGAAGATTTTACATAAGGCTCTGAAGTGCTAATGATTACAATTTTCTTGAAGTATTGTATAATATTAAATTAAATGCAAATATTTATTATTTCCTATGTTTTCATATTTTGTATTAATAATCTAGTGTTTATTTAGGTACTTTCAATTATAGTGAAAAACACTATATTTTTATTATTAAAAATCAAGTATTTTAATTAAACTTTTTTATAATGAATAGAATATGGTATCTTTTATCACATATTTAAAAATGGCTTCATTTCTATGTAAAGGGCACTTTTTATGCATTATTATATAATGAGCACTTTTTACGAAATTTAATGCATGTTAGGCTTAGTGGGAGAAAATGCTTCGCCCAGTGGGCACAGTCGGTGCTTACATGCTTCCGTCCTGTGGGCACGCTTCCTTCAGCGGGCTTCTGTCCCGAAGGGGTTAAATATGATCTTTACCATCATAAAATAATTCCTAAATCTATAGACATTTATTCTCCAATTAATTATCTACTTATACTCTTCGATTTAAAAAAAAATTCTCTACATACACTTTTAAAGGTTTAGTTAAAATGTCAGTTCGTCAAGATTCATTATTGATGTAACCAGCAGAAATTTCTCTAGTGGTGTTATGCAAGGTGATGATTTCAAGATATTTGAACTTTGTCATATCACCGACTCTGGCCAGAGACAACTGGCCAGACAAAGATTTTTTCGAGAAAGGCTTGAAATTACTGCTAAAAGAAAACTTCTATAACATATTATCATAGAGACTAAAATCTGACAAATAAAGCAGCAATAGAAATTAATCTCACCTTATTATAAAAAAAATATAAACATTGTTAGAGGGATATTTATATATTGGGCCTGTAACAAATTTTTTCTCTTAGAAAGTTCATTTTTTCTGGTGGATTCAGAGCACAATAATATTTGTGGATCTAACGCAGAATTTAACTAATTTGAAAATTGTATTCTTTGAAATATTTGGTTAACTTTCAAATCAATATGTATTTTTAAAATGCAAAAAAAAATTAAAGAAAGCTTTTTTTTTTAAATACAGAGGATTCATTCTGAAATTAAAAATCCCATATTAATGTAGCTACAACTGTCAATTTTATTTATTATTCTCGAACTGGGTTTTAATTCTTAAGGCATAGCCATAAAGATTTGTAATGCAGATATTTGACATACATTTTTATGTTACCTACACCAAGTAACCAGCAGGCATCATTCTAGGATCTGTGACAAACTTATTACTTAATAAATAATAAAAAAGCATGAAATCTGAAAATTTAGCACCATCATATGTTTCCACAGAATGCTAAAAGATGAACTCTCAAATCAGTTTAAATAAGTGAATTATTTTTAACTAGTGTGTTCTTAATACACCCCAAAGTTTTTATAACACTACCATAAAATTGCTACAACAAAAATATAATAATTCTTGGATCCATATCATAAATTATCAGTAATCAATTATAAAAGTGTCGTCTGAATTGAATATTTTTTTATTAATGAAATTCAACGTGGTTTAAAATTATTTCACCAATTATATGAAAAACCAAATGTATAAATTTTATTAGTAATAATTATGTTCCCTACTCTGAGTTAACTGTATTTTCATCATTACTATCATTATTAAATCTGCATGACAAGATAATATAGCACCTGGCAACCTCTCATTTTGTCTTTTGTATCACATGATCTTTTCCATCAGCATTATTAACTCCAGTAAAATCTACTTTACAACACTGAACAAGGTAATACGGTAACACATTTAAAACTAAGAATTTCCACTATTCTGAAACAGTCTTTTGAACAGTATACATCAGTTAAACAGTATACAAAAGTCACTATCTGGAAGCACTTTTAATCTGAGCTTCAACAAATGTAATTTTTTTAAACATGCATAGATATTCAAGTCCCTGGATCAGATTTTATTAATGATTTATTTTTTTTTTCACTTTCACACTGAAGCATGACTACCAGACCGAACTTCTGCAGATAAATAAGTGTCAACTTTGTCACCTTGATCAGCCAATCTTACTTCACTGTAAAAGACTGGGGACCTCACTAGCCTCCCTGTGTAGCGCCTCCAAGCCCGCTGAATTATGTAAGCACAGTGGTTTTGCCGTTGCCTCCATAGTGTGCTTCCAATTTTTTTCAAAGTTTTACCTTTATTATCAAGGAGACCGGGTATGCTGTCTGGTATCTCCACCAGGTGTGCTCTATGGCTCATAAAATCCCGGGTAAGTGCATCCATTACATCAGCATAAAATACAAGGTCTCCTTCGTAAATAGGAATATTAAGTGTCGCAATGAGGTATCGATTTGGTTTGCCAAAGTGAAATGGTTCTTCCAAAACATCCAACAGGTCCGGCAGATTGCTGAACTTGATGATGCCTCGGGCCTTGTTGTCAAATTTCTGCCATACTTCAGCAAACATCTCGTAATCCTCTTTCAACAAAATATTCTCATATTCGCACATAGCAGTTTCATAACTATCTAGGACAATTACCAAGTGTGTTTTAATGATGATATAGTACACAATTATAATGTAAGACACAACAAAAAAAGTTGCAGTTGTCAGATTTTCTCCTGATGCTGACAAACAATGAAGGACATCTATCCAACCAGCTAGGGTAGAGAGTTGGAAGAGGAGTAGCATGGCTTTGGGGAATGTTTCAAAGCTAAGTTCTCCACTTATATCCCATGACTGCTTGATGCTGTGGAATAGGTAGACCCCAAATATGGCATAAATAAACATAATAATGAATTGAATAATTACAATGGTGATGAATGCTGGTATCGACGAGTACAGAGTATAGAGTAATGGCAACATTCCCCTTATATATCGCCTCAAGTAACGACGGCATTTTACAAAACGTATTAATCGTAGCATAGCAGGAAGCATAGGAGATGAGAAAAGATTTTCAAACAATGTTCCTGAAAGTAAATAATTGTATTTATCTTTATTGTGCTAATTTCATAATGCATATTATGGTATAGTATTGGTTATTAACAACAATCATAAAAAAGTCACAAAAATAATATATACATTAAAATGTGTAACTCATTATCATCCGAACCGATTAAGTTCTCACTTGTATGTACTGAAGTAAACTGACTGTGCAAAGTTTTTTTGAAGCCAGCCTATCATAGTGAAGTCAAAATCTGCCAAAACATGAAAAATAATATAGTATTACATACATACAGGGGTTTAGTGGAGACGGAACACTTCCAGCACTGTTTTTTTTTTTTT
>BGPR01026787.1:0-21253 GCA_013235015.1 Araneus ventricosus | reverse complement strand
CTGTGCTTCGTTGTATTATAAAATTATAAAACATTTTTTGGATATTTTTATTCTACATGAATTTTACACATTGAAATATAAGGGATAATTGTGACATCAACAATTATTAAACATTTTATTGTTAAAATTGTTTGGAATTCTTTTGGTTCATTTATGTGATTACATCTTGCTTCAAGTATTCTCATGGACTTGAGGGAATATGAAAAAGTAACTCCTCCATTAAGTCCAGGCAACAGGGAAAAAATAGGTGAGAAGCAGATTGTAGTTTGAAATTTGGCTGGTGTAGGGATTGGTGCCCAACAACATACTAAAGGAAGGTCCCCGACCATGCGGGGTTACGGGGGGGGGGGGGGTGGGGGGAGGTTTAAAGGGGGGGCTTTTCAGTTTTCTTAAAATATTTCCAGAAACTATGGGTTATGGAAAAATCTCAATTACAAAATAAACTACATTAAATTCCACAAGACCTACATCTTTATTTTTATATTGGGTTAAGAAAAGTATAGGGTGAAAAGAAAGTGAGAGAATTTTTTGAAATTCCTTATTATAATAGTAGGGTTCAATAAAATGCCAAGTGGCAACCAAACCTCATTGCCTATATAATAATTTTACAAAAGAGGTAGTATTGTATGGTAGGGAATGAGTGGGTGGCGGGGCGGAACAAATATATTTGATAAGAACAGTCGTGATCCCCTTCCTCCCTCGTCCGTTTCTCTCCGCCAAAGGATCAATTCTAGTAGAGTCAGCAGAAGGAAAATAAGAAAAATAAAGTAATTTAGTTTTGAACTTTGAGTTGGCAGGGGTGGTGCCCTAAACAACACGTAAAGGTCCCCGACGGTAAGGAGGTTATATTGCGGGGTACAGGGGGGGGGTTGGGGGCGTTTCAGTTTTCACCAAGTATCCTCCGAAAACCTTCTAAGGTTCCCTGGCAATATACTCAATTACAAAATTAAACTACATTAAATTTTCCTACAAAACAAGTCCTTCATTTTTCTTAGGATGAATAGCTTAGAATGCTCAGAAGATACAAACAGTGGTTGAAAAAGCTAGCTTCACTTTTAAGAAAGAAAGGATTTTTTATTTCAAATTGGCGGCTATCTATTATATATCTAACATAATATTATATATATATATATATATATATATATATATATATATATAATTATACATACTCTTTCATAAAAAATATGCATGAACGCGCCTTGTTCGTAATTAAATTTCATTCGATTCTTCTACTGCTCAGTCAGGGTTGAACTCCTCTTCAGGGTACACCATTAGTACAGATACCATGACAGCACATAACCTTACTTTTAAAATCAAATTCAATTTAGGATGAAGACGCAAACCAGGGGTAAAACTTGATGTTAAGGCTGTCATCAAAACATGATATTTTCAAGATTCTTGTAATTGATTGAGATCATATTTTTTCCTGCAGAAGAACAGTCTTTTTTCTGTCCTCACAGATAGTTCATTTGCTGCATCTTTTCTTGCAATGCCCGGCAAAATCCAATACATCTATTCCTTTTCACCTACACCATATCAGTCTGGCTTATGTCTTCATAATGAACGCTTTTCAGCCATTTCATCATACTGTGAGATCCTATAAATGAAATGATTAATATAACATACGAGCACTAACACGCACAGAATCTGTATTCGTTTGTTCTATAAAACTGTTATTCCAGTTCGCCCAGGTTATACATTCTAGAGCTAGATTCTATACATTTTACAGTGAGGTGATATGTTGACTAGGATGTTGAAAACATATGTTGTGAATGGAAAAATGAATGTTGCGACTTTTATGTTAAACTCATCATATTTATGTATATTTAGATTATTGTCTTAATACTCATTTGGAGCGTTACAGAACAAGCGACTGAGGTAAGTATCTTGTGGGGAACGGATGTGGGGGGAAGGTAGTGGCGACAGTTCAAATGTGCCCCCTCTCCCCATTACTATTCTCAACAATACTACCTTTATAAATTATTATATGGGCATGAGGGTGCTTCTGAAGGTTGTTACTTCGGCATTTTTTATTACACCATTTACAATGGGAATTTCAATTCTCACTTTTTTCAACTCCTATATTTTCTTAACTATTGATGCTAAAAAATAGAGATGTGGGTCTTTTTCTTGTGATAGGGAATTTAATGTAGTTTATTTTTGTAATTGAGATTTTTTCTCTAGACCACATAGTTTTCGAGATATTTAAGAAAAACTGAAAAAGCCCCCCTTTTAACCCCCCCTGTACCCCCCCGCGCAACCCCCACGGGCGGGGACTTTTAGTATGTTGTTTAGGACACTATCCCCAACAACTGTGCCAAATTTCAAAACTACACCATTTTTTTTTCTATTCGTCGATTTTTGGCCTTCGCTGACTGGACTACATTAACGCTGGTTTATCTAAGCGTTTGTGTCACATGACCTTACTTCTCTCCGCTAGGGAATGACGCATTATTCGAGATAGTCCGTGCAACGCCGGGCCATGCAGCTAGTACTTTTATAAAAGATGTTGCAATTATTAAACATCAGCATATATGTATCTGATACATAGCATTTTAAGAATATAAATTACATGTTTCATGCATCGTAATAACATTCATCATTTCGTAATATTAAAGTTTCTTCATAATTTGAGCCTCTTTTCATAACAATTCACGAACTATTTTACCACAATTCGGTTTCTTCCATAAAGAAAAAATATCGCCAAATGATAAATAGATACATGTAGATTTCTTGTTTAGCGATAAATAGTTTAAGAATGGAATTCTTATCACAACCACGCACTTATTGCGGAATTCGTGAGTAAATTATTTGCTTAGAACGTTTCAATTCAGACATATATTCATGCCACTACGATTTCTTTGGCTTTTCGATTTTATTTTCAACAAGACCAGTGGTGATTTGATAAAACCACTTAAGTAATGTCACATCTTTTCCGTGTTGTATTATGAACAAATTTTTCATTCAGTGCCATATTCACCTGATATGATGTATGTAGTTTGCTTTAGGATTAATACAATTTTTCTACTTTATTAATACCCAAGAATTAAATTACACAAAATTGCTTGCTATTGCCAAATGAAGATTAATTATAATGTTTTATTCAGTTAGATTAAACCCAATGAACCTAACTTGATTTCTGTCATAGTTTTCATTAAATATCTTTCAAAATATGTTAAAAACTCCAAGATTAATATTACTGTGATTTAAATTAAATTCCGATGAAAAAACCTTTTCATTTATTATTTTTTTCTCAGAATAATTTTCACAAAATCTGTAAAATTCATTTCTAAAACTTCGTTATTGATATGTAATAAATGATTTTTAAAATATATTTAAATATCAAAATAACAAAGCTCACTCTCGAATTATTATTCGAATTGTATTACCTCGAAAATAAATCAAAAGTCAAAGCAAAAAAATTCAAAACGACGACAATTGGATTGCAAATTTTGACTTGTTTTATAACAGATAAAAATTTTGTTGAAGATTCGGAATTCATAGTGACTTGTTAAAAAAAGTTTAAAAGAAACAATGGAAAGATTTCGGCTTAGCCCTAGAAGATTTTGACAAAAAAAACCCCAATTATATAAATAAACATTGCGCTTAAATTTGTAAAAGAACGATACGAGTTTGAATTTGATGCATAGTATAAGTATATCCTGCATACGCACGCCTGTTGTAGGGTTAAAAGACCGTTTTTTGAAGCTCCATAAAAGCAACAAAGCACGATTCTCATAATTTTGAGCCATATCAGATGTCAAGGGCGATTTATTAGCTTTAATCCGAAACCAATGATTTCTACACCTACCAAAGTTTGCAAACCGATGTGAGATTTAATGCGCCTGAACCCTAGATAAACGGCAGATCATATGACCTCTATCCCTTGATCCGAGTCAAGATTTTTGATTTAATCCGTTCTCAAACTTCCAGCGGGCGCGCCTGAGCAAATTTACGACAAACGGGATTTTTCATGCCCTGTTCTCAAATTCGGGGTCAGAACTGTCTGAAAGTCATTGCTATTCCTTCATGCGACCCCTCTCTTCAGGATTAAATGGGTTTATCCGAGTTTCAAGGTGATTTTATAATGTTTTATGCTTCTGTCGTAAAGTTTATGCAGCGCGCCCGCTCGTGTAACTTGATAATATTTTCACGTCTTAATGTTTCTGTTTGATAAATGTAAAACCAGTGCGGATTAGGGCGATTTAATATTTAATTTTACATTATCAAAGATATTTAATATGTAATAAACCCGCCAATAATCCACCAACCAGAAGAATTTTCTTGAAAATCTTAACGTTCAATTTTATGAAAAAACACATCATTACTCGAGCCCAAAAAATCTGATCTTCTCCATATCACGTTACCATGTCTTTAAGTCTAAATTATACATCACAACGTGGAAAAACAAGAGAAGAGCAACCAGAATTGAGAAAAAGAGCTTGTGGCTTTTGTTTGAAAGAAAACGATCATCAAAATACATTAAATGCAGTAGGCGCAATATATAGTGTACATTGTAAGCGTCACTCTCTAGCAAAAGTTCGATGTTTCATATGCAAGGACAAAGATTGGAAATTAAGAAATAAAACTTGTTGTCTTTGTTGTACAAGCTTAGTTTTTATTATAATTTATGTTATTAAATATTTCTTAATACCTTTTTCATAAAATAATATTAAATCCCATTACTTTCTCTGATTTCAGTATAATTTTACATTTTGTAAATAATATTAAAATTAATTTTCATTCTTTATGAAAATATTTGCTTCTCTGACGTGTCTCTTACTAGTATTATGAAATAATTTGCAGCTGCCATAGTAAAAATGAAGAAAATTATTGTGTCGTAAAAAGTACGACACGCGCCCGCTCGTGTAAAATATTTTAGCTCGCCCGCTGGAGGGTTAAGGAGTTGTAATATAAACTGAATATAAAATATTTTTCATTTTAGCTCACAAACATATTTTCACTTTCTTTCAGAAAGCATTTGGACATTTAAAGCTAAAGATTAAATAAAAAATTAATAACTTCTTAAACTTTTCAGGCTAATCACTGAATATGTTTGATTTCAAATACTTAATGAGTACTTAATTAACTATAAAGGCTACATGAATACTAACTTAATTATAAAGGCTAATTTCAATACTTAATAAAATAATAAAGGCTACTTTTCTGCGTTTAACCTCCAGCGGGCGCGCGTTTGCAAGATACTTGAATTGTGCATCCTTATATATATTTATATTGTTATTTTATATATTTAAGTGTAATTTTATAAAATCTTTGTTTACTATTAGGCTAATAAATACAGAAAAATAAAAGTTATTTATTTTTGTAAAATAACACGATATATATGTAATACGATGCGCGATATGTCGTAAAATTTGCGTAAGAGCGCCCGCTGGAAGGTTAAAATGGTCCCATAAATATATTACAAATTTGTACAATTGCTCAGAAGCTATTTAAAAAAATTCATATGTTTAATGCATTACGCCAATATGAAAAACATTTCAAGAAATACCTCTTTGTAAGAGTAAGAACTTAGTACTATTCGAAACGCTGCAACTGCTGCATGTTAATACTCCTAAATAACAAATTTTACTAAAAGCGGAAAAAGATATTCAATAATTTAAAAAAATAACCTATTTACTAAATTCTCGATATTTCTCTAAAATTATCTTATAAGAGTAGGTAGTGTAACAGAATGAAGAATGAGGAAGAAAGACCAGGAAAGAATATTTATTCGAAATCCATGTGATAAATGAAGTCTGTAGACTTACTTTATCTGTAGTCGTAGTTTATTTTGACTCCAATAATAATTTCTCCAAGTGCCATATTGAGTGCAGAATGCATGGCATATTTCCACATTATTAGTATTAAAGTTTTTTTATAATATTCTAGTCCGAATATTTGTCGATAGGGTGAGTGAGTGAGTGATTGGGGTTTTATGGCACAAGGGCCAGAATTGGCCAAGCTGCGCCAAACATTTGATCAACATAAGTAACATAGGATCAAAAACAAAATAATGCAGAAAACATCAAAATGATAAAAGTGCCAAAAAACTAGGAAAGTCATTAAATAAGTCAGAAAAAATTTATAAAAACAAACCATCTGTGGTCTTGACATGAGGAAAAGGAAATTAGAAAAGGTGAAAGGAATAAGAAAAGATCCCTGGGTACCTCGGGATTGGGACACCCGTACCCACCTAAAGAAGGTGAGCCCCTGAGGGGTTGTCGATAGGGAAACTTAATGAAAACTGCTTTTTAAAGGTGTTAACGGTTGAAATCTACAAGTTGGAACACACTCTTATTAAAACGGCGCCAAAGCAAGATAGATGCTAATGGTAAACAAACTTGCATCGCTCACAGTTAAAAGTTCGTTTATAGTTTAATCTTTCTTTTAACTCATTGCGTTTGTGGTTTGTCGTTGCCCCATCTCTCGTTTTAAATGTAGAATTTCACAGAAATACCAGCTTTCCTAGCTCAATTAATGTAAGGAATCTATTACTTTTAATTATTCTAATGAAGCAGGAGAAATTGTGCTCGCGATGCCTACGGCATCTGATGTGCGCAGCAGGCAATTTTTTTTTAACTTTTTAAAACATCAGCGGCTTCGCGTTCAGAAAAGCGGGGTCCTAGTAGCTTCGCTATCTTAGTGAATGTACGGAATCAGCTTCTTTTAATTATTCTAATGAAGCAGCAGAACATTTGCCTTTAAAGCTACTAAGGGCAAATGTTCTTCAAAACAAGTAATAGTAAAAAGTCAAGACTTACTCAGTTCTAATATTTGCACTTGGGCGCAAACGCTCTTTATATATGAAAAAGAAAAATGAACAATGCGGCACATATAGGAAATCTTCGCGCTGGTGAAAACAGAATTCCAAATGATGAATTTCAAAATATGGCCAAGCAACTTCAAAAATTCCATGCAAACGATTTTTATTATAAGAAAAAATCTCTCAATTATTTGATCGGAAAAATATATAATCACTAAATAAACCTAAGTTCTATTTCTCATTTTTTTACTAATTGAAATCATCCTAATATATTTTATTATTTAATTAAATATTTAATAAATATTTTAGGTTTTATAAAAATCCACGTAGTATGTAAACAACTCAAAAACGCGAAAAGCTTGCCATGACGTAACCGATCTAGCCGATGGGTTGCCAATGGAACTAATCAGCTTGATTCCTCAGGTAACCATATTGGCGACGAAATCTCGTATGTTCCAACTTCTAGATTCCAACCGTGTTAAAATTCTGAAATATAGCTTTTAAGGCGGTTGCAGAAGAAAGCGAAGGAGAGTTTTTCTATGATATCTCTAGTACTATGTTGCCGTTTCTCCCTGAAAAGACAGTTCTGGATCCATTTTGTACAGAAAGTGGAACATGAAAACGTCGTAATAATATTGAGGTGACTATCATATCGAAAAAAAAGGAGATTCGAAACTCTAGTTTAGAACATCATACCATACTAATGCATTAGGCCTGGCTCGTTTTTGTTTATATTATTTTTAAAAATTTACTTTTCAGTATATATCAAAGAATAGATACAAACAAAATATGTATTTAATGTCTTCACAACGAGCCTGTGTATAAATACAGTAACTAAAAACAATGAAAAGTATTGTTGTAAAACTAATGTAAAAATGTAGAGTACTGTTGTATTGTGTAAGTATTGTTGTATATTTAAAATATCTTGTATATTAAAATCAGAAGGTAAACAAACGTGTGTATCTATGTCAGGCTATCTTCTCACGAACCGCTGAACGTAGAAGCGCGCGGAAAGTACCGAAAGATGGGGAATAATCCAAGGAATCCATTTTGACCATTTAAATTCCGTAATTTTAATTAGTAAAAAAGATATTAATTAAAAACTAATTTACAACAATACTTTTCATTGTTGCAGCGCAATTCAAACCGTTTTCATTGTTTAAACAAATATTTAATTGCGTGTTTCTGTTTCATTGTTGAAAACTCCAACAATGCAACATGGATGGCGTTGTTTGCGGGTTTTGGTAACTGATACAAAGAAACGGGGAAAATTAAATCGCTCAAATTGGGTGTTTTACTAAATATGTTTCCCTTGAGATTTAACTTTGCGATTTCATGTATGTATTGCATCTTGCTTCATGTGTTTATAAACTGGACGAGGGAATATGAAAAAATATGTATCCCCATTAACGCTGGTTTATCTAAGCATTTGTGTCACATGACCTCACTTCTCTCCGCTAGGGAATGACGCATTATTCGAGATAGCCCGTGCAACGCCGGGCCATGCAGCTATTTTTTTTATTATTTATTAAAGTTAGAAGAGAAATTGTACAGGACTAAAATTGATAAATAAAAAGCTAATCTTTTAAATATTAAAAAGGTGCAAAATTAGGGTTATTTTTGCAATAATATGCTTCTAAGTTGCTACGGTAAAACTTCAGAATTCTGGTTAATAATCAAATAAAAATCTATCTAAAGTACTGAAAAACCCTTTATTAATGAGCATATACAAACCAAGAAAGCGGTTTCAGATATTTGTGCATCACACATATCCATGTAGCAATTTACAGCTCGTATCAAGCAATTCAACAGTATCAAGTTAAAAAAATAATTTATGTTTGATTGTACTGGTTGGCAAAATAAATTTCTAAATTCGAAGAAAGCCAATTAAGCTCTGTTTAAAGGTTCTCTCATTAAACATGAATGATCTATATGAATTTCTTTTTCTCGCTGTCATCATTTGGGTGTATCCATTCGCATTAAGTTACGGTGAGGTTTTTTTCAGATTACCTGATAAATGTCGTTTCCGATGTCACGACGGTTTTCGAAAATCAATTCACATTATCTTTGACTTCAAATCATTGATGGGCGTCATGGGAATGATCTTTTCTCTTATCTGTCAGTTACGTCGGGAATGTTCCAATCAATCATTCTTCGTTGTTACGAGGAATTCTTCGATGAAACTCATTGTTAGCGAAACTAATGAGTGACACACGCAACGAATTTTTTATCATTCAAATCTTTCAATGCCTTTTTGAATTTTCGCTTAAATTATGTTTATATCAAGAGGCATGGTTACAATTATTTTCTAGAAGACTGTCGGTAACATATATAAATACTAAATGCATCATCTATTCATTGAAGATTAGTTTGAATCATATCAAAACGAGGATGCAGATTGTGTAATGTAATAACAGTTATGTGGGGATTGTTTGAATCAATCATTCTCCGGTGTCAGGAGGAATTCTTCGATGAAACTCATCTTTAACGAAACTGATGAGTGACACACGCAACAAATTTTTTACTATTCAAATCAATTCAATTCAATTTATTATTCAATACAATGGGCTTTAGAATGTTCGCTTAAAATATGTTTATATAAAGAGGCACGATTACAATTATTTTTAGAAGACTGTCGAAAACATACAAGAGAAAGGAGGGTAATAGTACTCACCTAGTGGATTTTTCGTTATAAAAATGAGAATTGAAAAGTTAAAGCCTCGAAAATATACTGAATCATAGTTTATTAACTCAGAAAGAAGGGTACAAAAAATTAAAATTTTAGCTTTAAAAAAATATATATATTACGAAATGTAAGGAAACAAAATGCGTACTCTTACCCGACGTGGCAGGTAAGAGTACACAGGACGCGAGTCCAAGAGTACGCACCCTGAAAATTTAGCAGTAATCACATACAAATGCTCACTGCCTTCGTAACTGGAACATTCCTCATGCCACCACTCCTTACAATCCATACTGGACCCAATCTTCATCATAAGTGTGTCCGCAGCCTCGGCAATTTGTCCCCTCATTATTTGCCGAACTTGAAGGAACTGGGTGTTCGATAGAATTCAGAATAAGTTTTTTCTTTGCTTTCAGGGCTTTTCTGTTTTTTTAGTTTTGTCCCCATTTTTATTTTTATTAAAAACGCGATTGGCCTTTGCTTCCTCTAATTCTACCTTTTCCTTTTCGCATATCTGGTCTGTGCGTACTCTTAGCCATCGATATATTGTTTAGTGAATGTTACGGCCATCTATGGATGGTTTAGATAAAGTTAAATTCTAACGTGGCCACGTTGTTCAGAAGGGAACAAACCTCATAATGATATTTACTTAGAAAATAATATTTTTGTAAATAAAGGACTAATGCTTAAGATTTCTTCACAGAAAAATTACATGCTAACATAACGAAATCATATCTTACCTGATAAATAAAAGACAGCAGGAATGAAAATAGTTATGGCGGTCTCTTTAGAGAGCTGAAAACACACGTATTGATATGATCACACTTGCTTCTGCTTGCACTGTTGCCAACAGGGGAAAAATCCCTGCATACACTTACCCCACTTCCCTTATATACATTACTAAATGCATTATCACTTCATTGCAGGTTAGTTTGAATCGTATCGAAATATAACAATTTTTAAATAAAAAATAATATTTAATGATAACAACATTAAATAAATCTTAATTATTAATTTCATATTCTTTAATAAAATCTACGCTTGTTATTATTAAGTTTATCGATGAAGAGTGACATTGTTTAACCTTCCAGCGGGCGCGCTTACGCAAAATTTACGACATATCGTGCATCGTATTACATACATATATCGCGTTGTTTTACAAAAAGAAATGCAACTTTTATTTATGTTATCTACCTTTATTAGCCTAATAGCAAACAAAGATTTTATAAATCAAATTGCAATTAAATATATAACAACGATATAAATATGTAATACGATGCACAATTCAAGTATCTCTTGCAAACGCGCGCCCGTTGGAAGGTTAACCCTTTGGGGATGCTACGAAAAGCCTGCACGCCTAAGTGACAGTCTTCCTCAAAGGGTTAATCCCACGGGTGGTAGGAAGGTACCAAAAATTTAACGCTTTGGAAACGTAAAAATAAGTCTTTTGGAATTACCCAACCTCAAAATATAACCTCAAATTCAAGAATTTGACTTAACTTGAGTTTAGATAAGTTGGACATGTTAATAGATGTCTGCAGAATAATACCACTTATCCTTTTATTGTATAAACACTGTTTAGAGCAAGCACAGTTAAGGTTTATTTTTTTATTTGAGATTGCATATATTTCGTATCCTGCACACAATGAGTTAATCTACAAATGACTAAAAGCAGCAAAGAACTTTCTAGTTTATCTACGATACCCGTTTTAAAATATTATTTTGAGATGACCCTTCGGACACGTATTTAAAATAAATGAAAAATTTTAAGGTAAAAGCCTTTATTCATGCGAAAAAAATGAAAGCAAAAGTTGAAAATAAATTTTTTAATTCAATTAAATGCATGGTTCGAATAAAAGCGTGGGCGTCTTTACCTTCAAGGAATATTACATTTCTTTAAGAAAATATACACAAAATATGAGGTGCTATAATAAGGCACCCACGCTTTTATTCGAACCATGCATTTCATTGTAATCAGAAAAATTTTCAACTTTTGTGTTAATTTTTTCGCATGAATAAAAGCATATACCTTAAAATTTATTTATTTTATTTTTTACTTTTTAGTGACGGTTGACACGAATGCTCACAACATGTTAGACATAGGAAACCAAACTTAATTATTGAATTATCGAATATAAAATACATATTAAAATTATATACGTATGGACAATTACACTTTTAAAATGATTTAATGACATTAACTTTCTGAAATATAAATTCGTCATAAACGTGATAACTTACCAAATGTTTGGCGCACACGAAGTAAGAAAAAATTCTACTTCTGATTGTTGACGAATTCTAATTAACAGTAAACCCAAGACGCGTGAAAACCCGAGCTATTACGTCATTCATCGGTGCAGTGCCGGAAGTATAGCGTAGTATCTATTAGCTTCGTGGTTTGTTATAACAATATGTAACGTGATGCTACCGCCTTCCAAACTTTATCGCCCAAATATAGGGCTAAAATTTTAATATAATTCTTTTAGGTTTAAAATGGGTATAGATTGCAATTTCTTTTACATAATATTGTAATATCACCAGAAACCAACCACTGCGCTAAATTTCAAAGCTGTACCTCGATTGGAAATGGGTAAGATATCGATCTCAAGATTTGATGATACATAATAAGATATCATAAATAAAAGTTGCACTTATTTTTGTAAAACAACACGGTATAAATATGTAATATATAGCACGATATAAGAACCTCGTACATACGCGCGACTGCTGGAGGATTAATGTGCAAAATTACTGAATGAACTAAGGTAACATATAAACGATAAAACGACTCTTGTAGCTCATATATGCATTTTATTTGTTTATTGCTTTGCATGCGCGAACCAAAATGAATCTTGGTGTTTATTAAAATGAATCTAAACGCGAATTCACCTTCTGAGGACTGTCGCACGCTTAGCGCTACGAGTAGCTGGCACACCCGTGTGACAGTAGTCCTCGAAACGCAAAATTAAAATTTAATGCTAGATAATTAATCAATTAGTGGTCGCATACAACGTGAATATCTATCATCGTCTCGATTTAAATAATTAATCAAGTTGATTTTTATTTACAAAAATATACTCAGAATAGCTGAACATTTAGAATAAAGTGGTACATTGAAATTGATTCTTCAAAAATAATTAAATGCATTTGCATACAAACATACTACGGAAATCACATACCTTGCTTAATCCATACGAAGAGTAACCAACAGAATATCACAATAATGCTCGTAAGTGCAGTCATTTTGACTGAAAATAAGCTTTCAGAGACTGAAATGTCAATTTAACCCTATGAGCCCTAACCCGCCTCAAACTGCCCGTTCGACAGAACCCGGACTCAGGCGGTTTCGGGCGCCTGGATGAATTTTTTAGGAAAATTGTAGTTCCTTTCTTTGTTCACATTTGATCGGGCAACCATAGGTGTCTCTAAAGAACGTGACGATTCCATTCCGTTTTTTGAGCGAAAAATTCACTACAGGTTTTGAGGCATTGGAATTCTCACTCTAGCCGGGTTCAGAGAGTCGAGTCAGTCAACCATAGTTAGTGACCACATCTAGTAGGTATTAAACGTAACCAAACACTATAGTGCCGTTCTCTCATGTTTATTGGTAGAATGGTAGAAAAATGATGCGTCTAGAATTTTACTAATACTTTATAACGCTTAAATGTGTTCTGTTTCACATTTCTTGTGAAAATATAACCTTTTTCATATTCGTCACTTTTACTACTGTTAAAAATTATCTTAATACACTTCTAACCATAATATTATAGTGAAATATATTTTGTAAAATTTTACATTTATTGAATAATATAGTATAAAATCGGACAAATAGATTATATAATATGTAATACCTGAAATGTGGTCCAATGATTAAGATCTCAAACTGTTCAATCCATCCCTATAAACGCACAATTACCAAGGCCACCGCGAGGCCGGCAACACGTTACCACATTGCCTTCGTAGAACGGAATGAATCAGCCACACACCCACTCTTCGCAAAGCTTTCCCCTCATCTGAATCATGTGCCGGTCGGCGTTCGGGAACGCATTTTTACGGATACTACATAGTAGGGAATGAGGTCACTTCTTATTGGATCTTAAAGTCACGTGACTTGGCTTGCTTGTAAATGACGTCGTGAAACTAAACGGTACTTAGCAATGCAGAAGGTTCGTAATTTGTTTGTTTTATTCTTAAAATCTATTCATAATTTTCTTAAAAATGTCCAAATAATCATAATCAGAAGGTAGTTTTAATTTCTACATGATGCAATAGCTGGAGACAAAATAATAATTAAAATCCCGCGTAAACATGGTGCTATGACATCATTAACAAACAAGCCAAATCACGTGACGCTGAGAGCCAATGAGAAGCAACCTCATTCCATACTATGTAGGATCCGTAAATATGCATTCGGAACGCCCCCGCGTGTAAGAGGGCACTGCTATTTAGGATTTAACACTCTTACGGCCTTATTCACGATCCATGGTTAAACCACGATCAGCGGTTAAAAGGGAATTTACACGAACAAGCGAATGCTGGCCGAAATGATCAACTGGATGTAAACCCTAACTGGCGAATTGGCGAGAAACTCGTTCTGCTTGAAGGCTGAGGGTAATTTTAAAAATCGCCAACAACAGAGAAATTGAGATGCCATGCCAAAATAGCAACCCGCTAGGGTATACATTTGGCGACGCATTTTGGTCAGCTTTCGCATTATGATAGCAGAACCATCATTTAACTGCTGATCATGGTTTAACCATGGATGGTGAATAAGGCAGTTAAGTTCTCGAAAAATGAGAAATCATCTTTAGGTTCAGACATGAGCTGGAATAACCTGAAGACATTGTAGAAGACTAGAATTTTTGAGTTGATTGAGGTGGCACTTGAAGTAGATATTTGGTTGCAAAATCGTAATTTAAGTAGATTGCGGAGTTTTTAGTGAAAAGGTAGGAAAATGGATTATTTCGAATGCGTGACAGGTGGTTGGTGAGATGAAAAGCGTTTGTGTACAAATTCCACTGACAAGGTCGTTTCCAGGTGAAATTGAAGTAATTCCTGAAAAATGAGAAATCAACTGTAGACAGTCATAGGCTTTAAGAATCCAAAGTACTTTGTTGAAGACTCCCATTTTTGAGTTGATTGAGGAGGTTCTTAAAGCAGATGGCAATCACAGTTTAAGCAGGTGATGCGCAATCATAGTTTAAGCAGGTGATATGTAATCACAGTTTATGGATTTTCGTGGGAAAAGAAAGGAAGATGTATTATTTCGAACGCATCGCAGGTGATCGGTGAGGCATAAATTATTTCTATAAAAATTCAAATGCCATGGATATTTGTGTAGATTTAGAAAAAGAAGTGACGTTATCTGTAACAATCTTAGAAGAACACCATCTATAAGGTCTTATATGTTTTATTCGCCTAATTCGATATTAATATCCATGAAGTGTGTTGCATTTCAACATGAAACTTTTCATCTTTGCTGGCTTGTTTGTCAATCAACAAAAATGGTGCTAAGATAGATAGTACTAACAATTCAGAATTTTAAAGTAATTAATGCTTCGAAATTAATAATTTGCCTTAAGATTTTTTAATATTCAGTGTCGAATATTGAATTCTTATGGCCAAATATCTACGACTCAAATTTTTTAATATTATCAGTGAATTTTGGATTTCCTCAATTAATAATATACCTTATTAATAGTTTTGCATTCATTGTCGCTTGTTGAATTTGAGCGAATTCGCCAGATTTTTGTAATCAAATTAATTGCTAGTCGAACGAATCCTGGTATTTTTTCTTACAGAGATCATGATGGATAAAGCACAACATTTCATAATCGTTTAAAAAGTTATCCGCTTGTATATTTCGAAATTTCATATATTTTATTTGATTGAGGGGCCCCTTGAGACCAGAGGTGGTTTTCCGCATAGGAGCTAGAGGCGCTCCTCTCGTATCTCGAGATCATGGGGGGGGGCCCCAAAATCTCTTCGTCTTACAACGCACTGATGAGCTAACAGCGAATTTGCGCCACTGAGTATGGAGAAGGGCCTTAAAACAATTTTACGCCTTCATATTAGTTAAATCCTCCACTTCTTAAAGCAGATATTTGAGTATTTGAGTGTGAAATCATAATTTAATCAGGTTGATGATTTTTCTGTAGAAAAGTAGAAAGATGGATAATTTCGAGTGCATGACAGGTGGTTGGTGAGGTAAAAGTTATTCGAATAAAATTTCGAATGGTATTACTATCTATACGGCAAATTGAAGAAGCGGCTAATTTGCTCTTCCAATAAAAGAATAAAGAAATCGGCAAAGAAGAGACAGTTTACTGATATAATTTCATACCTATTCTGATTTATTTAATTTTTTTCAAAAGTTGCGAGACGTCCGAAGATATGATTTTATCGACAAAACAGCCGGGAACCATGGGAAACAAGCGCACCCAACTTGAAACATCAGTCTTCGCTTGTTAATGGAGGTGGTTCTCTGTAAGCGCTATGGAAAACTCATTGGCTTGCAAATTTGTCCATGCAAGTTTTAAGGAGGCTAGCGGCGAACGACGAACTACCATTGAACACTTTCCAATTTGAACGATCGTCAATAAACCGAACGAATTTGATTCACTCAGGGCTGTCTTATCCAATAAATTATGTGTGCTTTAGCCCATTGGTGCCATTGATCCATAAACGCCTAAAATCTACTATACTGATTTTTTAAAAAATTTAATTAAATACATTGAATTATAATTTTTAAACATGTTAAAAAATATGTTATATATATATATATGTTAAAGAAATATATTATAATGTCGTCTAGTTAGACTTTTATCAATTTTGAAATGTTGCATAAATGTGGTTTTCAGTTCAAAAAATGCTCATATAGTCCATTGGCGCCTAAAATATATTATACTGATTTTTTTAAAAATTTTAATTAAATACATTGAATTATAATTTTAAATATGTTAAAAAATATGTTATATATATGTTAAAGAAATATATTATAATGTCGCCTAGCTAGACTTTCATCAATTTTGAAATTTTGCATATATGTGGTTTTCAGTTCAAAAAATGCTCATACAGAGACGGTATGTGAGAAAATCTGAAATTATGTTTGCTATAGAAACTACCAAAGCTGGCACGCAAAATGCTATTTTGAAAAGGGGCTGCTTTGCAAAATTGTAAAGCGTTAATCAGAGAACAGGTGGCGTTTTTTTACCTCAATTGTTTAATTGCTTTTAGGTAGGTATTTCGTTGGGCCATAGACGTTCAAATTCCTAGTTTCGGTTTTGATGTGGTGCAAAATTTGTTAAGACGGTCCTTCGGTTATTCTCGAACCGTTCGCTTCAAACTAAAGACCCTTCAACAATTTTGAACGAGCTCTTCGCTAACGGTTTGCCAACTGTTCGGCTAGCATGCGTTTAAACCTCTTAAACTTCTTATCTCAATATATTTCCTTTTAACTTTCTCGTATAAGAAGTGTACCAAGAGAAAGTATTATAACCCCCAAAGTATTTGAAATCGAGGCTTTGACCCATCTCCACGTTTTAGACCTTCATCAGTTGGAAAAACTATTTGTGAAATTTTATCTGTTTGTTTGTATGTCTGTCTGGGAATCTATGGAATATAATATTAAAAACGAAAAAAGTATGTTAGACCACATTGAGGGTTAAAACTACTGTACAAATGTTTTAAACAATGTTTTGTATTAAATAAAATAATATGCGTTACACCTAAAAATATTTTATTTATCAACTGGCAAAATAATGCTATGCGAGACAAAAATTGTCATAAACTAATTTACCATCAATTCCTTTCTACAAAATAATAATCACAATCCTAAAAGAATGCAATATAATATAATACTTTTGAATAGTTTAAATTAAATTTTGTAATTCCAAACATATTTTACAAGAGACAGAATGGATAATATGCCGAACGCAAAGATTATAGAAAAAATAATTATATTAAACATTATAAAAGAAGGATTATGGATAATATATGTATGGAATGCAAAATAGAAGTATTGCTGAAAGAATCTTGGAGATTTGATCTTTTTGAATAACATAAATTAAATTTTGTAATTTCAAAGATGTTTTGAAAGATAGACATTCTCGACAGTTAAAATTACTCCTCCAAAAGCTCTTGATGATTTATCTACTTCCTTCATTAGGCTAAGTCGTCCCTTTGTGAATTTTGAATAGCAGAACCAAGTTAAAAGTTGCACAATAAGCTCCGTTCTTTATCGCGCGTAATTTGGCTAACGTTCTTAAGGCAACGAGGCACTTTCTCGAATTACTTCATTCAGGACACAGGGGAATAGCCAAGAGATGAATGTAAACAACGTTATCTTCCTTTCAGAATCTATAACGAGGGATGGGGCGTTTGCGAATTAGCTACCATTAACGCATATGAAGAGTACTTCTAGCTAATAAAGTACCTATAATTGGAAACTCTCAGACTGAGTAGGAGTTTATGTTAAGAATGGCTTTTTCTTTGCTCAAATGGCTATTTCTTCTTAATTTTCATTACAGTTCTCCATTGAATTCAAGAACTGAATGTAGAGGAAAACACGATGAATAAAAGAGAGCTGAGATCAACAAATGTTTAAAAAATCTTTCAACAGTAATAATATGTTCTCTGACAGCATCTCATTAATGTAGATGAAAAGTCCGTTCTATATGACTAATATAATAGCCCTGATCTGTCTCTCGGTAACGCTCTGACGTCACCAACAATAAAACTCGCGGAATAGCACCGCGAGACATTAAACAGCATTATTTCATTGTTAGAGAACCTAAATTTCAGTAATTTTAAATTTAAAAGAGTAATTGTCATCCTAATTTCCAATGTAATAGCTCGAAAATAGTGAAACAAAATTTGTTATCGATTGATCTAAAATTTATCTCGCTATGGCCAATAGTTCCCGAGAGATTTTAAATTATATTAATCATATATTTCAAATTAATTTCCGTTTTCTAATAGAAAGTAGTAATTCACGTCAGTGGTATATTATGTGTGTAATATAATTTGGATGCCAGATTGCATCTGATTATTTATTGCAATCGTGATGATATAATTTGATAATATTTTTGGCAACGATTGACAAGCAGAGAAGTGCTTTGTTTTGATTACAATTTTGAAAAAGAATTCCTTTGAAATTTTAACTTTTGACTTACGTTTGACAAGATAAGAATTTCGTGGTCATTGAATAATAAAATTGTTTAACAACGAAAAATACTTCACACTGAATGTTGTTTACCAAGAGCTTTTTTGAATAAAGAAATATGTAAATAATATGTAAATAAAAAAATATTTCCTCTCATAAAGCATATTGGGTTTTTAGCACCCAAATAAGAAGAAGTAATTTCATGAATAACAATATATTTAAATAGCATTACATAAGCTGATAATAGTTACAATTTAGCGTTAATATTTACAGTTTGGATAGTTCGCTTTGCTGGATAGCTCATAGCAGCTCACTCGTTCGTGTCGGCAAGGCAGAAGGCTTTTCCTCTCGTTCAACCGTTCTCTGCGAGAACCGGTTTACTCCGTCTTCATCCGCGGTGTTGTATCCCTCCGCGCTGTTGCTGTATTCTTCTGCGCTGGTGGTGAACCGCCACAAGCATATGTTTATTATATCTATTATATATCATATTATATATTATATATATATCAAGCATATGTTTATTATATCTATTATACCTCTAATATATATCTATTTAAACACGTCAAATTAAACAGGAAATCTCTAGAATGAATATGCAATTTATACCCGTCATACTATGTCGAGTGACTTTTTAGTAGCCTAATAAAGTACCTATAGTTGAAAAATTGCAGACTGAGTATGAGTTTATGTTAAATATTTTCCTTTCTTCATTAGGTTATTGTTTCAGAATTTTCAGTACAGTTCTCTATTAATAAAAAACATTTCATTTTTTTGCAAACAAATGGACCTTATGCATGTGATGTCACATCCTCCGACACGTGACCTGCCGAAGGCAGCCATTGGTCAGTCTTAAACAGCTGACCCAGAACTGCTTTTATTTCTGAGTCGCTTATAGGCCGATCGTTTTGTTTATTCCTCCACAGCTGTTTTTTTATACTCTCGAACCCAAACGGTGCATAAGGTCCATTGCAAAAGAGGTGAAAAAATTTACCGAAAATGTACACAACCTAACCATCATTGACAGAACGCCGCCCTATGTCTCCGTACCTGAAGCCAAACAGAAGGTCGCCCACTCCGTGCTTCGTCATGAAATATTGGTGTCCATCATTTGAATTGCCGTGCCTACCTTTCTAACCATTCCATCAGTCATACATTTTTTACCATAAATTTTCGAAACAATACATTTCTTTCTGACAGATAATAATCACTCATCTATTAATTAATTAATTCTTGAATCCATCAAGAAAGCCCACATAAGTACTGAATGAGAAAGCTGATTCTTGATGGTCGGGCATGAGTTTCATTAAGACCTGATACAAAAGAAAGGTTTTAAATGTTTTTTAGTACCAAATGATCTTTTAATAATATAAGATTTGGATTTTTGAAAGATTAATTTGCTCATTTGGACAGATAGCCAAGACTCAGTGGAGTCTTTTATAGAAAAAAGGTTTCAAACTTCTCCAAGAGAAAATTTTTAAGGACATTTCGTGCGCTTCCCAATCCTGAAAATGAAGAGTTTGTCTGGTCATGTACAAATCGGTATTGCCAATTCAGAAACCAAAGGAGTCTTCTATAACCTCATGGAAACAATTAGCAATATTTATGACTTGTGAAGGCATGTGACTTTTCAGCAAATTTGGAATTTTTTGTTTTACGTCTCTTACAAGTTCATAGTGAGTCTTTAGTGGAATTGTCGGAAGAGGAAAAAATTATGACCTTTAAGTAAAGTTAAACGCTTAGTAGCTCATAACAAAATAACATAGAGGTTGGTTTTAGTTTCATTTTGACAGAGAACGGTAGACGTGAAGATCTTCAAAATCATTTTAGAATTTGGAATTACGATTTAGTCGCAGTCTAGCCTCAAATTTCATGAAATCACTAAACTTTTGATGACGTCATAGCGCTGACGCGCGCGCACGCAACTATCGAAATTCATTCATGGAAATTCTATTCTCGAAATGTTAAGCGATTCGGATATTAAGTCAATTTGATGTACGTCGAATTTAAACTATAGTTATAATCCACAAACTAAATAAAATAGAGATTTGGTTTTGCTTCCAATTCTATAGAAAGAAATATACATTTAAGATATCAATTCATTTCAAATTTGAATGTACGATTATCACAGTCAGACTCCAAATTTCACATGAAAATCACTAAAACTTTTGATGACGTCACGCGACCGGATCGCGCGCACGCAGATTATCTAGTACATTCAAAATTCATTCATCGATCTTACCTTCAAAAACAAATATTGTAAAGTTGCTTGAATTCGTCATAAGATTCTTGCAGTGTTGGGTTAAGCGAGAATTCCACAACCAAATAGACCTAGAAATTTGGTTTTATTTTCATTTAACAGAAGTAGACAGATTTCAAAAATAATTTTGTGAATTTGTAATTACGGTTTAATGGAGTAGCAATAGTTGGTGAAAAATCACGAATATTTTTTTTTAGATAATCATATGATCATCTAGACAATATCACCATAGACTATAGGTTGTGCACTAGTCACAGAAAGTCACGTTTAGAGTAAGTGTAGAGAAGTCGTAGTAATTCTCTAATCCGAAGGACCGTTTCGTAGAGAAATCTTCCCTGTAGAGATATTTTTTACTTTTAAAGCAATACGTAACCGAACGAAGGT
>BGPR01026786.1:0-21253 GCA_013235015.1 Araneus ventricosus | reverse complement strand
TCATTGCTTCGTTCATTGCGTATTGCTCTCAAAGAATGCCCAACCAGAATTTTTTAACCTTGTCGTTTGAATCACGTATCAATTTCGACAGAATTTCGGAACTTCTCAAGAATGAAAAAATATGAGTAGAAACAGATGCGATGCTTGATTGCATGTCAATTTTCCAGAACTTACTGGGGCTTCAGTAATTATTTTATGATTTTTTTACTCAAAATTTTGTCTAGATGCTTAGACTCTATTGGTATCTCTAGATTCAGATAGCAGAGTAGAGAAATGTTATATTTTGTGAAGAAAATTCAAAATTAAATGTCAAGAAACGAAATGGCTTACACCCGGATAGCAATTTTAGTTTGCAGCAAACTTGCCACAAATTTGTCATATTAAGGGAACAGGTTTGCGACAAGTTAATCATGACAAGGAATTGCTGTAGGCTTGCAGTGAAGAGTAAGAAGCAGCAAACTGCAATAGAGTTAACAGAAACTCCAGAGAGTCACCATGAGCAGACTTGCAACAAGTTTGCGTGTCAAACTCATTGCAAAATTATAGCAAGAAAGAACACAGACACAACAGGGATAGAACTTGCGACTTCAGTTCCAGGCAGAACCATTGGCAAACCAGTTGAACTCTGCAGTAAATGGAATTTCGCTAATACATCATTTAAATTCGATTCGTATACGATTTATTTTTTTAATATTTTCTGCGTTCATTAATTTTTTGAGTTGAGAATATGATTTGAAGTCAAAGAGAGCGATTTTTCGCTAATTACTTTAGTAGAATAAATTATGAAATTAGAGTTAAAGTAATTACTTTTAAAATAGGACAAAATGTCTAGTTATTATTGGTATAATAAACGGCTGTTTTAGATTTAATTTTGTTTATAAACGTTAAAATTTCAACATTAAGAAAAGGCGACATAGTTTTCTTTGAAATTTAGAGTGATATATTTAGTAAAAGATGGGAAAATGTTTCAAAAATTTTTTTATAAAAAAGTTATTTTTTTTCTAGAAATTATCATTGATTTATTGAATTAATAAAAGAATCTTACGTTCTAGGAAGATACATAAAATCGGATGTTTTTTAAAACGTAGACAAAGATATGTATCTCTTTATTGTGTATATCTTTGCACGTGCAGGAAGCTTGTTTTGCAAAATTGCAGCAAGTTTGATTTGCAAAGAGGTGGCGCTACTTGTCACATCGAACTTGCTACAAGTTCGATTCAAGTTTGACGCGTCAAATTTTGCCATGACAAGTCAAAATCAAACTTGCTGCAAACTTACGTGCTATCTGGGTACAGGGTTGGTTTCGAACTCTCAAACCTACGAAGACATCCTGATCGGGGTTATAACCATTAGGACACACATATCTCTATTAGATCGACATTTTTGTCTTTGTCCCTCGGAATCTGCTATGGAGTGTTGACTGAATTTTCGAAAATAACGGAATAAAAAATATGTAAAAAACGAATGTGATATGATGCATGTCGAAGTTCCACTATTTGGGTTTCCGTAATTATTTTATGATTTCCTAAACAAAATTTTCTCTAAAGTCGATTGAATATCTCTAGCTTAAGCTTACGAAATAAATCACCCATCGAATTTCGACAGAATTTTGGAACTTCCTGTAATGCGCGCTGCTGCTGGAAAGTTATTTTGTGCCTTCATTTCCATGCAAAGTATTCGTTATCAGTTGCAAAAGAGTGTTTCTTCGAGTGCTTCAAAGAACGTTGTTGGTGATATACTGGCCATAATATAGGACATATCTATATATATAAAAGGCAATGTTTGTATGTTTGTCCGTTATAGACTAAAAAACTACTGGGTGAATTTACGCGCGGTTTTCTGCAAAATGATCCACGTTGTCCGGGGAAGGTTTAAAGCTATTGAAATCCTCAATCTGACCATTAGAAAGAAAGTTAGGGGCCTAATAATATTTTAATGTTTGTCTACTGTTGGCGATGGTTGAGGGAACATCTGGCGCAACTTCTTCCTAACGCAGGCGTAGGGTTGCTTTTTGTAAACAGAATTGTTTTTCGGCGTCGACCTAAGGAAGAGAGGTGAGCTTTTGAGCCTATTTGCGGTTGTTTTTTTAAATATCTCTGGCTTTTGAGTGCAACGTACTGCACTATGATTTCTATGTGTGTTGTCTGTCTTATAATTGTCTAGGTCCAAATAGATATATCTTTCTAAAATCTGGCGTCTTTCTTTCAAAAGACAAACATCACAAATTTAATATCAATAGGAACAGTACTATTGACTAAATGTAGATGGCGCCACGAGACAGTACTTCTGACATTGAAATTTTGCTGCTGATAAAAATGCCGCCAAAACGACAAAATATTGGTCATCTTACAAATGCAGCCAAGAGAAAACGAGAAGAAAGACAAAATTAAACAGAAGAAGAAACAGCACAAGGAAATGAAGGAAATAGATTACATATGTCACAGACAAATGCTACTGAATCATCACAATAATACGAAGCACGAAAAGAAGCGAGTCGAGTAAGAATTAGAGAATTAAGACAATCTTTGTCATATAGTGATAGAAATGAACAACGTGGCAATAGTCGATTACGCATGCAAATGAATCAATTAAATCAGTTGGTAAAACTTTGTCGTATTGCATTTCAGTATAATTCGAAAATTAAATATAGCTTGCATCCAGCTATGATTGTTGAAAATATGAATAAAGTTTGCACAAACTGCAAGGCATTAAAATTCAAGAATGAAGCACCTGGGATGTGTTGTTTGAATGGTAAAGTTAAATTGCCAACATTGAAGGCACCACTTGAGCCATTGTTCTCATTGGTCGCTGGTATTACAACACAAACGAAGTATTTTTTGAATAACTTACGAAATTATAACACATTCTTTCAAATGCCTTCGTTTGGTGCAACGAATACAATAGCTGAGAATTATATGCCAAGATTCAAGGGCAAATATATCATACATCAGGCTCTTCGTTGCTATTTAGCGGTGCTGACCACAAAATTTTGCAAATGTATTTCATTGGAAATTCAAATGATCAAGTAAATCGATACACACACATCAAAACGCATGTACTAACACTGCCTTAGACATGTATATATATCTAATTTTAAATAAATACAATAATTCATATCAAACTTTCAATTGTGTTCATTTAATATATAGATATTCTGATATCTAGTAATAGCAAAGCATTGCCAGGATCAGCTAATTTAATATATTTTGTGAAAGTTATTACGAAAGTTCTAATAAAAGAGGACTCTTTCGTAATCACTTGCATAAAATATATTAATTTTAACCTTTAAGAAACCTTTTAGATGTCATAAGCTTTCATATGAAATAAAAATTGTTGAAATAAGCCTAGTGATTGGACTGGGACACTGTCTGAAGATTTTGTCAAATTATTTTAAATATATAGATGATATTAAGGGAAGATATGCGTATTACATTAAAAGAAATTTATTCTTTTACTAAATTTAAGTTTTCAATAAGAAAGCATAATCGTGCGCATTTGCTCTGAAATTAAAATTCTCTCAAACTTTGAGAAATATTTGATACATCTGACCGAGAGAAGTGATATTTTATTTTAACTCGACCATTCAGCATTTTGCCTGTTTGTATGTTACGCAGTCACGACCAAACGCATTGTTCGATTTTCTTCGTATTTAGTATGAATGTTCTATTCAGCTGTTGAAAACGACGTGTGCGCAAGGGTTTTTTTATTTTTTACTAGCTGTTACCCGTGACTTCGTGCACGAAGAATTTGAACTATTAATTTTTTTTAAATTCACGAATGTAAATGTTTCGTTACACGCTGAAAGGGAAAATTAAAAGTTTTGACTGTTGATAATGCATAATTGGAAACTAACAGGAGTGTATGCTGTTATAGTTAGGTAATTTGTTTATCTATGCTAACACACTTTTGTATACTACATTTTTTGTTTTACGTTCTTTGCACGAATGTAGAGGTTTTGTGGTCTGGGCACACTTGAACACGCCACATATAATTGCCCATGGGGAAAATATGGTTTTTCCAAATGTAACCTGCCCCTTTGAGTGTCTGGCCCAGAACCTGGCAAATGCCAATTTTAAAGGGAATTGTTACCTTTTGAACTTGGATGGTAAATCCTTCGGCATTATCGGAATGCGTGAAATTAAAATACTCTCTCGTTTTTAAACACTCACACGACGTTTGGACCTAGGTGTGCAATTTGTAACAGTGCGCAGTCTCGGTACATCGAGGTTATGTATCAATAGCACTGGCACACCGACTTTTAATCTCAGCTTGTCTCGGAAGGATACCCCTGACAATTCTAAGGAGTTGAAGAACTTGTTATCTGTTATATGAAGAAGTTGATGTTAATTATTATTGCCCACTAGCGTATCTACAGGTAGATATTCTGTAATACCTCCCTCCATTTGTGACATATTTTTTTTTATTTATCTGACCTACACTTTCATTAATCAGTGCCAAAATTACCAATTCAGCAACCATTCTCTATTCCTCATATATTCTCCGTTACTGTAAATTACATCATTGTACTCAATGGTATAATCAGGCCCTTATAATCTGCGGAATATATCATCCATCATGCTATATGCCATCCACTTCTACCATTCAAAAGAATAAATAAAACAAAATACGTATATCTTCGCATATTTTCCTTTAGTTATAATTAACATTAGTTTCTAAATTGTAATCTAAAAACTCTTGCAGCTATATCATATCATCAATAAATTTCTGTCCCGACGTCAATTTATCGACAGTTTCTTGAATATAATCTGATATGGAAAATATACAAATATAAATAACTAAATTTAAATATACTGCAAACTCGAAAAAATGAAAATCAAGCGTCGAGTTGAGTAATTTCAGTTATTATTCTATAAATAAATTATTTGTTTATTTTCTCAGAAAGATCACATATTCGCGGTTTGCTTTATGATCACGCGATGTTTGACATTAAAAATAAGTTATTCCGTGTATAGTTTGACTGTGAACGCGTAACAAACAGACACACTTTCTCATTTAATTATTAAGGATTAAGGATTTATTATTTCTTAGGAAACGCAGGTAAAAATAACAGGTAATATGAACTGAGGTGATTTTTCAATCTAATTAAATAAGGTTCAGAATTCTTTAAGAACCAATGAAAACATTGCTAAACGATATTTGAAAAAAAATAAACAGAAAAAATAATGGCAAAGTAATTACACCGTTGCCTAGCAACTCATCAGTATCGAATTAGTAACATTAAATTCGATTTATTTTAAAATCGTCTGCGTGTCAACTTTTTATTAAATATTGAAAAATTAATAAAAATTGAAGGAAACGTCACAGATATAAATTTGATATCATTAAAAAGGTAAATTTTTGAACTTTAAGATGGTATAAAAATAATTTTCGGTGTATAATTTGTTCCGAACTTACAGCGGAAAAACTTTTTCGGTTATTTTTTAATTAACTGACTGTTTAATTAACTTTTGCTCTTTAAAAAGTTGACAATAATCTTACCCTTGTCTTAATTAATAAGTGTGCAAAGTTCGGTTGAAATCAGTGCCGTGGTTTAGGAGGAGATGTGGAACATAGATACAAACATACATATAAACATACATACATACCCACAATGACTTTTATTTATATTAAGATATGGCCGTGTTTGGCGAGTCATTGGCGAATTTGGCACCGTTCGACGTTTGAGTCATTTCTACAATAACGAGTCATTTGACTGTAATTACTGATAAAAGCAGAGTGGCACATTCGAAAAAAAATTACTAAACCTTTAAATACTAGTATAAAGAGTAGATCTTTGGGGGGGGGCTAGAACGCGAGATCTTCTGTCCACAGGACTACTAGTAAATTATTACTATTATTTCTTTCACATAAATGGGCAAACCATTAAAATGGTGTTATTTTTAAAACTATTAATTATATTCCACTAAATTAAAGATTGAACATTGCAGCACATATTAAGAAAATGTAAATTTTAATTTTATTAAAATAAAATTTATATATTTATAAATTTTATATATTTATAAATTATATATATATTTATTTATTTTATATATTTATTTATTTATAATTTTTTAAAATTTATATATTTATAAATTATATATATATTTATTTATTTTTATATATTTATTTATTTATAATTTTTTAAAATTTATATATTTATAAATTTTAAATTTATAAATATATAAATTTAAATTATATATTTATTATATATTGATTATTAATATATTATTAAAATATATATAAATAAATAATATATTATAAAATATATATTAAAATAATATATTATTAATAATTATATATATTTATACATTATTAAAATTTTATTATATATAATAAATTTATAAATACATAAATTTTAATTATATATTTATTATTATTATTTACTAAAATTTATATATTTATAAATTTTATTTTATAATAAAAATTAAAATTTAATTTTATATTTTTTACTTTTTTTAAAAAAATATTAATATTTTATTTATTTTTTATTTTCAAAGAAGTAAAAAATAAAATATATATTTTTTTTATTTTTTTGTATTTTTTTAAAAAAATATAAATAAATAAAAAAAACTATAAAATAACTATAAAATTAAAAACTGAAAACTTTAAATTTTTTACTTTAAAGAAAGGGAAAATAAACTTTATAATTTTTTTAAGCAAAAGGTTAAAAGAAAAACATTAGAAAGCGCAGAAAAAAAACCGACATCATTCCTTGCCTTCCTTTGCATTTTCAGTTAAACACTGAAAACAAGACACAAAAACTTACAAATAGCAAAAATCCCTATGTGCCATTTTAGCGTATTAAGGAAAAGATAGGGGAAAAAAGACCATACGATTCTTTAGGTGAAGTGAAAGTATAAACCGTTCTAACAGGCGGCGCGAAAAACATTACGCTGCCATGAACGTGTCAAGAACTAAAAGAATAACGAAAAATAAAATTATGAGTGGGGGTTATTGACTTTTATGTTTCTCTTGAAATACGGGAGAAAAGATACTTAAAGTGACGATTAACGCTGACGGAAGAGAAATTCTTTATTTTTTTTTCGCACATTAAGAGCCGAACGAAAGAGGGGTTGTATGTCTTCGTTCTTTCTCGTTCCAAGCGATAGTGCTCAACGAATGAACACAAGACTCGGAAACAGAGATCTTATTTGCAGAGGAATAACTCCTTTCTTTCGAATCTCGGAAAAATGGAACAGGGAATGTCATTTCAGAAGAAAATTTAATGGCAAGATTTTATTTTAAATGTCTATGCTTTGTGGTTTGTCAAGCAGAATTAAAATAAAAACATAAGAAATATGCAGTTCGGAGTCTGCGCCGTAGATTTTTCATTGAAAAGTCGGGATAACATAAACAAGCATTTTATAGTATGCACTTAATATCACTCTCTTTATTCGATACTGATTCTCTAGAGTAGTATAATGATTGCAGAATATAAATGCACTGTTCCACAGACCCTTGATTCTTGAGATAAACTTGTGATTCTATAATCTGTAACTCATTATACTATACTCTCTATAAAATCATTATATCTATTAGAGCAAATTAAATCATAACAGATTTTAACTGATAATGCTTACAGATCAAATATATTATAAGTACCTCATGCCATATGACATGCGCTGCAAGAAATTCGTTCAAAACACTCTTACAGAGCAGACCGTTGACCTAGAGTTACCAAATTCTAAGGGCCAAAGTTACTTATAGGGAAGTAAGTGCAAAGTAAATTAAATCTTCCAGATTTTAGTATGATAGTGTTTACAGGCTGCACATGCATCAAGACGCTCTTAAGGATAGGCCGTTGTACCTAGAGTTTCATCAAATTTGGCAATAAAAGTTACTTATAGGAAGTAAGGCAAAGTACATTAAATCATCGCAGATTTTAGTATGATAATGTTTACAGGCTGCAATATGATCAAGAAGCTCTAAGAGTAGGCCGTTGACCTAGAGCTACCAAATTTGGTACAAAGTTGCTTTATAGGGAAGTAGAGTAAAAGCAAATTGGCACAAAGTTATTTGCTTGCGGGGAAGTAGAGGTGCTAAATTAAATCTTCGCAGATTTAGTATAATAAATGCTTTACAGGCTGATATATGATCAAGACGCTCTAAGGGTGAGCCGTTGGACCCAGAGCTACACAATGGTACAGAAGTTACTTATTGGAAGTAGACAGTCAAAGCAAATTCAAATCTCGCAGATTTAGTATGGTAGTGTTTACAAGCTGCAATATGATCTGAACGCTCTAAGGGTAGGCCGCTTGAACCTAGAACTCAAATCTGGCACATAGTTGCTTATAGAGAAGTAAGTGAAAGCAAATTAAATCTTCGCAGATTTTAGTATGGTAAAGTGTTTACAGCCTGCAATGTGATCAAGACGCTCTGAGGGCAGACCGTTGACCTAGGGATACCAAATTTGGCACAAAGTTACTTATTGAAGTAGAGTCAAGCTAAATTAAATCTGCAGATTTTAGTATGTAGTGTTTACAAGCTGCAATGATCAAGACGCTCTAAGGGTAGGCTTGACACTAGAACTACCAATGGCACATAGTGCTTATAGAGAAGTAGAGTGTAAAGCAAATTAAATCTTCCAGATTTTATATGGTAGTGTTTACATGGCAATATGATCAAGACGCTCTAAGGTAAGCCGTTGAAGACTACCAAATTTGGCACAAAGCTTTATAGGGAAGTAAGTGCAAAGACATTAAATCATCGCAGATTTTAGCATGATAGTGTTTACAGGCTGCAAGTATGATAAGACAGCTCTAAGGGTAGGCCGTTGACCCAGAGCTACCAAATTTGGCTAGCAAGTTACATAGGTATTAAAGGCAGTTACGGAAGTAGAGTAAAAGCAAATTAAATCTTCGCAGATTTTAGTAAGATAATGTTACAGGCTGCAAATATGATCAAGACGCTCTAAGGGTAGGCCGTTGGACCCAGAGCTACCAGTTCTGGTACAAAGTTACTTAGTGGGCTAAGTAAGTAAAGAAATTACAATCTTCTGAGATTTTAGTATGATAGTGTTGTAAGGCTGCAATATGATCAAGACATTCCCCATGGGTAGGCCGTTGACCCAGAGCTACTAAATTTGGTACAAAGTTACTTATTGGAAAGTAGAGTCAAAGCAAATTAAATCTTCGCAGATTTTAGTATGGTAGTGTTTACAAGCTGCAATATGATCAAGACGCTCTAAGGGTAGGCCGTTGGAACTAGAACTACCAAATCTGGCACATAGTTGCTTATAGAGAAGTAAGTGCAAAGCAAATTAAATCTTCGCAGATTTTAGTATGGTAGTGTTTACAGCCTGCAATATGATCAAGACGCTCTGAGGGTATGCCGTTGGACCTAGGGATACCTAATTTGGCACAAAGTTACTTATTGGAAAGTAGAGTCAAATCAAATTAAATCTTCGCAGATTTTTGTATGATATTGTTTACAGGCTTCAATATGATCAAGACGCTCTAAGGGTAGCGTTGGACCAAGAACTACCAAATTTGGCACATAGTTGCTTATAGAGAAGTAAGTGCAAAGCAAATTAAATCTTCGCAGATTTTAACATGATAGTGTTTACAGGCTGCATAATGATCAAGACGCTCTAAGGGTAGGAGTTGGACCTAGAGCTACCAAATTTGGCACATAGTTGCTTATGGAGAAGTAAGTGCAAAGCAAATTAAATCCTCGCAGATTTTAACATGATAATATTTACAGGCCGGAATACTATCAGTAAATTTCGTCATACGACATGCATCATGCGAAAATCGTTCAAAACGCCCTGCAATGTTGGACTGAACAATAAGAAATCTTTTTAACAGTATCATCTCTACCACTAATAAAAGAGAATGTGTGTCTGTGTGTTGGCGCTCTACAGGGCAGACAGCTGGACCTACAGCTACGATATTTGGCACAAGCGTACTTTGGAGGTTGGAATGTGCACATCGGAGCCTTTTTTTCTTTTCAAATTTTGATTAGAATTTAAATTAATTTAAAATTTAGAGAAATTTTGGCGTTTTTCCTCAATAGCTTCCGGAAATACTACTGCACAAAAATTATTTTTACACTATTTAAAAGTGGAAAAAATTACCTTTTCGTTGATATTAATTAAGTTGTTGTACAATTTTTTTCTCTAATTATAATGAATCTTTAAAAATATTTGTACGCATAATTTGCAACAATACTTTTCATTGTTGCAATGAAACTCAAACCGTTTTCATTGTTTAAACAAATATTTATTTGCGCGTTTCTCTTACGTTCTTGAAAGCAAAGGCTATATCCTAATGAATTTTCTTTCCTTTATTTTTATTTCACCAGTTTTTCTGGAAATCTCTAAACAAAGTTCTCTAAGATAGTAAATATATCAGGAAATGTATCCATTAAGCTGAATGTTTATGGTTGCTATGTTTTAATTCTTTTTATTAGCATATGTGCCGCGTCATTTTTATGTTGAAATCAAATACAAATTTTGCATGAGGAATAAGAAAGTCAAATTGGTACCGAGAGCTTACGATTATATGCTGCATGGCACAGAGAGTTTCTTGGCTCCTTTAAGGACGTTCATGCTGACAATAAACAGAACATGTGCAAAACTACTATAAAAACCAGGATAAAATGTCTATCACAATTTCAAGTTTAAAATTACTTTGTTAAGGGAGCCATGAATATCAAATTATGAATAAGGGTTTTAATTAAAATTATATTTCTGGTAAACAAGCTGGTCGCGGAAGGCGTCTAGTCAAAAATAAATCAAGACGTATAGTCCTAATGGTATTGTAGCGTAACTACCATATTTTCTATAATAATTAAAAAATCAATAAAATTTTGTTCTTTATATTAATCATTATCAGAATATCCGGCGCTGCGCTGTCATTTTCAGGTCAAAATCTCGTGAGACACAATAAAAAGTGAAGAATATTTTATAACTAATATAATGCTTATTTATATCACTTTATTGAGAGAATATTTCCTAAATATTAATGAAATGATTCCTATATTAACAGCACACAAATTTTCTTTCATTTCAGTCTATATCATAACTATACTGTATTAAAATCCTTCCTATATAATAACTCCATTTCTTGGGCATCTTCTTATTTTAGAAAACTTCGGTATAAAATTTTCATTCTAATTGGTCCATTTGCTAAATTGCTTTCATTGTCTCACCTCCACCCTACCCAGAAGGGTATGCAATAGGTCCAAATTCTCATTGCAATATTTTTGTTGCACAATATTGGAGGCATTTTTCGATTAAATTTCAGTAATTCAAGTGACTCAATCATTAAATAAATATGTTTCATCAAAATTGCACCACCCTCTCCAAATAAGCATTTCTACATGCATTATCGGCAATTATCATGCCAAAGGTAGACTAAAATCAGAGTTACCTCCACCATATTCGACATATTGAAACATATTAATCAAGTTTCATTTCGATCAATCCCTTTGTTGCATGTATTTACGCGACTTTGCCCCAACCTACCCAAGGGACTGTGATAGGGCTTATTTACCCCTACTATATTTCGAATGGGTTAATGAGGAATATGTGTACCAAATTTCATCAAAATCCCTTTAGCCGTTCGGAAGTGATGCTGGAACAAACATATATACATACATATGTCGAATTTTATATATATATATATATATATAGAACTAGCAGTACGCGGTAGATAAAAATATCTTTCAACTTACCAGGAAAAAATTAATTTAAAGAAAACGGGAAAAGATATTCTTACCGTTCTTGTTTTAAATCCGATAGAACCGTTGCAGTTATAAGCTGAAAAAATTTAAAACAATAGTGTTATTAGAACGTTGGATGCAGCAAATTTAAAAACAAAAATGACTTTCCGATGGCAAAACTGACTATTTTTTAAAAATTTCTCAAAATTCAGTAAATTACGTTAGAAATTCAAAACTAACTTCATTAGAACGGAAATCGTGTTCTCTTTTCGATGGTGTGTCTTTTTTTTTTGTTCAATTATTCAAAACCATTCTATTGAGAAATTAGTGCGAAAAATCAACCAAAACAACACAAAACATTAAATAAAAAGTTTTCTAGATTAAATTTTTAAATTCCGGCTTTGAGGTGCATTGAGTCACCATTAAGACTACCTATGTGCCAAATTTCAAGGCTGTACGTGTGATAGATGCGTCTGGACAACGCACACAAGCACAAACATTGCCTTTTATAAGTATAGATACTAGCATGTTCACCATGCAACAAGCAAATAAACTTTTTTACTGACTATTTTTGGTGGGAAAAAAGGGCTAATCTGAAACCGTGAGTCAAATGTCTTCCCAATGGTGTGGAAACCTGGAAATTGAGATCCTGGTAAGTTGTCATTTAGCTGCATTTCCGAATTACTAGATCCGTCCTAAAACAACATAGTACAGCTTCAGAACGGGACATCGCACAATTAGCAGTAACGGAGGAGATATTTATATCGGATTATTTAACATTATCTTGTAACACAATTTCGTAACAAGTTTTGGAAAAATTAAAATCGGTTGAACTGCATTAAAATCAGCAAATCTGGAGTTATGGATTTGAAAAAAATAAAACATTTACAAATTTTACAATATTTTTTACCAGATTTTAAACATTGGCATAGCATTTTTTTATATTTAAGTGAGCTAGCCATTAAAGTATTACTATCCTTAAAATTAGTAAATATCATACACGGAATAAAATACTGAATTCTGTTCTACAATCACGAAATCCTAAAATGGGAATATTAGTAGCTTGGTTCGCATTTTGAGTAAAAATGTACAAGCAAAACACAGCGATTCATAAAAAACGAAAAACTCTTAACGCCATTTTCACTCATTAAATCATCCGAATCTTTACAGTTTAACAAGCGTAAGTGTAAACAATTCTATTAGAACAGACGATAAAAAAAAAGGCAAACATTATGCTGCCATGAACATTTCAAAACTAGTATAATAACGAAAAATGTAATTCTAAAGTTATTGTATTTAATGTTTTGCTTCCATACGAAGGCGATAAAAAGAAATTTTTGACGATTAAGGCACTGAAGGGAAAGGAGAAATCATTTTTCGCGCGAAACCGTAACGGAGAATTGCTTATTTAGACTCCCGTTTCTTTCGTTCAACGAAGTGAAGCATATCTCTAACAAATGGAGATCTTGTTTGCAGAGGAATTATGCCTTTCGAATCAGAAAATATGCATATTAGAAGAAAATAGAATAATATATTGTCATAAATTCCATCTTTCTTTATCAAACTTCAAACGTTTCCTTTACTATCAAGCATTTCAAAAAAATTACCGAAATTTTTTCTTCCTTAACTTTTGTGGATTTCATTTATTTATTTTCATTTACACATAACGCAATAAAGGCAAAGCATTCATACGATTCACTGGGTTAAAAGAGTTTAATTTTAATTTCCTCTATAGCAGTATTTGCAAATATTACCGGTACTCATATTATTCAGCTTTACTAGTATTTTTAAGACGATTACAGTCAACGATGGTTTAGTTTAATTACATCAACAAAGTCCCATTTTTAATCTCCAGGAGGACTATTTAAGGATGCACCTCGCACTTTTAAACCACGGCCAAATGATGACAAGAAGACCGAGGAAACCCCTAGATTCAAACTTCCCACCCCACAACAGGATGTTTGATCCTGACAGATTTAACGTACATCAGTTCGAATTGCATGGCGGATCATTGGCCCATATAATTACATTGGAACCTCGCTTAACCAGCATAATCCGTTCTAGAATCTTATTGGTAATGCGAAGCCATTTTTCCCATATAAATAATGTAAAATACTATAATGCTTTTCCATGCCGGAAAAAATACTAGAAAACTTTTGTGCATAACGTTCATTCAAAGAAAATTATATATAACCCATGGCTTCCCCTAAATACTTCTTCGGCCGTCGATGATCCTGGCGTCTTTTTAACGAGGTCGGCGAAAATTACTTTCAGTTTTTCAGAAACGATATTCTCGTTAATTGTATCGCCTTGCACTTGCTTTTCGTGTTATCTATATGACAAGCAACCTTTCAGCATCGTCGCGAATACACAACTGTTGCGTAGATATTCTCGTCACTCCTTTTGAAGTATGTATCTCCTTAATCTTGTTCTTGTTGTTGAGGGTAGTGCAAATCCTTGATGTAGACCAATTGCATGTACATACTACAACAGCCATGACCCCGTTATATCTTTTCAATGAATTTACGTTCATAAACTGTTATTTTTCTTTTCTTATGGCTGCCTTTTAGTGGGTTTTTCTACGGGGACATTTTTGCACGGAGTATTAAACTTTGTGCAGAAAAAAAATCACAAATAATATGTCTGAGCACAACTTTGATAGAAAAAAAAATGACAGGAGGCTGTCTTTTTCAAACAGCCGCTTATGTTAAAGGCGTAGGACTACTTTACTCGAGTGACTCTTTTTCAATTTTCATTTTTTTTTGTAACTTCTGCTGCTACCCTTTATCTCTAAAGTAAGACATTAGTTATGTTTTTAAGATATGTAGTTACCGAGATATAGAGGATCTCCCATGCAACGTTTTCTGTAGCGTTTTGGCGTGTGAATCAAATTCCTTCCTGAGACCTCAATGGGAGGAACGTAGTCCTACGTTAAAAAAAATGTGAGATTACTAGCGACACTGATAATAGCGCGGACTGATGTAGCTGCTGATCATGGACTGATGCAGAACGCGCTCAATCCGGGTCTTTCCCTCTCCTCACCACTCGTTAAGCAAGTCATTTTCTTACAATTTATTTTGCTCGTTGTGCGAGGAGCTCGTTAAGCGAGATTCACTGTAATTTATATATGTTCAGGCATTTTTCCTTCAACAATTATCATAATAAGGGTGAAGAATCCGAAAAGGAAAGAAACAAGTAGATTAGGAAAAATAAAAGAGTAAATTCCGATTATATTGAGTAATACTATGCTAACTATCTTTTTATATATTCTCACATCACATTACTCAACATATAATTTCTCAGACTTAATCCTAATTCATTTCTCAATCGACTGATCTGTTTTGTTTGATTCTTGACCCATTTTGAATCTAAACGAATGTGACAGTGGACTCACAATGTAATTTTGAACAGTGGCCAAAGGACATTTATGACATACCTCTCCACTTTTTCTATATCATATAAACATAAGAACGTTGACATACAAAATCATGTTTAACATGCACCAGACCCACACATATGACAGAATTAATTCAACAGACCCTCGGTTTTTTTATTGACCATTTTTATGCCAAATTGCTGTTCGATGTTGAATTAAACGAATTGCGAATCATTTGTTAATTTTGATGTTTGAATCAGACAAATAATTATTTTATTTCATACTAGAAAATCTCCCGTCATAGTATGACGGGTGCAAATTGCCTCTTCATTCCAGAGATTTCCAGTCCAATTTGACGTGTTTAAATAGATATATATGCGAGAGAAATGTTTAACATTGATTGAAAACAAATAAAATAAACATATGTATTATGACAGGAAATATTTTTTTTATTTACATATTATTTAAATATTTGTTTATTCAAAAAAAACCTCTTGGTAAACAACATTCCGTGTGAAGGATTTTTCGTTGTTTAATAATTTTCCTTGTACTTCAGATGTCTTTGTGTAAATTTTAACGTGATTGGAAATCCTAGACCTTGAAAGTGCAGCATAGAGCTGTCCATGTAAAAAGACAGCCTCGTCGAGGTAAATTCCAACATTATCGACATTGTTCAACCCCTGCAATTTGTTGATAGTCATCGTGTAAGCTGGAATTAACGGGAACTAGCGGCGGTTGCGAACGAATGGTCGATTCACGTCACTGGTAACTAATTTAACTCTTGGCAAGAAAACAACATCGCCGCGATTGCATTCAGATACAATTTGGCGTCCAAACTATATCACGCGCATGATATACCACTGATGTAATTTACTACTTTCTATTAAAAAACGGAAATTAATTTGAAATATAGGATTAATATAATCTAAAATTTCTCGGGGACTATTGATCATAACGAGATAAATTTTATATCAATCGATAGAAAATTTTATTTCCCTATTTTAGAGCTATTAAATTTGAAATTAGAACGATAATTACTCTTTTAAATTTAAAATTACTGAAATTTAGGTTCTCTAACAATGAAATAAGGCTGTTTACCCTCTCACAATGCTATGGCGCGAATTTTATTGTTGGTGACGTCAGAGCGTTACCGGAGGATCTGGGGTATTCTATTAGTAATGATTTAATTTAATTATGTTTGTTGGATAAGTGTTTTATTTTAAATCTACAACACCGCTATTTTGAACAAACCGCGGGAATATGGCGAGGACCAAAATTGTTAACCTCTTCCACTTCAGATCTATTTCTCGCAGAAAAGGAGAAAACTTTTAATTGCATGAATATTTACATTTCATCTGTGTTTGTTACTCTGAAAAAGGTTAAATTCATAGACAATGACGATTACAATACTTTCTCCTTGTTTACTTCTATACGAGAAAGTAATAATAGACTGAAAAAAAGATCGTTGCCTATTTAATTCTTCATCTAAAATCAAAATATTTATCTCAAAACTTAAGGTTTTTTCTTATTTAACTTATTTAATAAGACTAAATTATGATCAGATTTTACAAAGTTTTTCTGTCTCCTAAAACATTGCCTCGAAGATTCTATGAGCATGAAAATTTCATATGCACAAAAAACACACTTATTCTAGAAGTACTGCCAAAACCCAAACTTTCTGTAATATTTTTTAAAACCATTCAAAAATTCTTCATGTGAATGAATAGAAATATTGCCAGTTTACACTTTTCTGTCATCATTTCTCAAGTGATGATACAAAAACTCATATTTTACTTTCGAAAAACTTCAAGTTTACATGATTATTTTACTCTGCATCTTTTAATCAAACTTATATGGAACCCTACTAAACAATCTTTAGCACAGGGGTCGTAGCATGTATTATTGCTTTCATTTTATATTATTCTAACTTACGCACCTTGTTAATAACTTTCTACCCAATTAAGCATAATATACATATTAATGTGCAGTAAGTTAAGGTAAATTTTATTCTAAATAACTTGGAAATTCTCAGTCCTATTTACCTCTATAATCCTACTAGTAGTTTTCAGAAACATGCAAGTTCACTGCATATTTTTTGCTCACGACTCAATGCTGCATAATGTCCTAAACGAGCATTTTTAACTCAACTTTCAACGCTCGCTTGACGTATGGAAATGTTCTGGTTTGAGACAAGTAGATGTGTAAGCCTAAAATCTAATTCCTGTAAACGGCAGGGTAAAAGGGAAAACTGAACATTGTGTTTATAACTCCATTTCCATAGTGGCAATTTCTGCCAGAAATGCTTTCTATTTGCAGGCTAATGCTATTTTACAATCAGCAAAGAACTCTAATGGGCAGTAGAGACTCTCTGAGATTCCTTTAATCTGACAGAAGGTGATACTAATGCTCCTCGAGGATAGATGGTAAGGCGTCTTAACGTGTTGCATGAGCCTTCTTCAGGGATATCTCTACCTTATATAAATTTGTCTTGCCTTTTCTTGGAAAATGATCTGTCATTTTTAGATTGTGCGCATTAATTATCGTTCATGTATTTTGGTTGGAATTTAAAAAGAAGAATACTGAATTTTCGTCTTTAAAGTAAGATTTGCACACCTTTTAGAAATATTGTGAATTTTATGATAAATCTATCTCGAAAATATTTCAATTCTTGTAACTAAAGAATATATGTTCTTCATCAAATCAGTATAAATTATTTTAAATGGATAATTTGTGTGAATCGATTTTTCAAAATTCCCCATCTTGCCAGGCAGTGATCCACAGCAATAATCCACACAATTATTTATAAATACTTACCAAAACCGGAATAAAAATCGTATTTTATTAATATATTTTCGTTTATATTTTTTCTGTGCCAAGGTTGTTTAGAATATTGGTTAAATCTTTCTTGATAGTTTTCATTAGGAAATTTGACTTAAAGTACGCTTTTCTTATTTCTGGGTCAAATGGCGAAGGAATCGAATTGATGCTAAATTTGAAATTTGTGAAGGTTTTCACCATTGAAATTGAAAACAATAAATAGTGAATTTCCAAAATAAATTACTTTTTAAAAAAATTCATTCACTACAAAATGCTCCTCTTTCGTAATAACACAAAAAGTAATTGCTGATACGGCTCATGATATTAATTCAATTCTTTCGAACGGTCCAATTAAATCGAAACATCTTCGGTATGTTTCATTACTTCTAACTACTGACGATAATCTTCAACGCTGTTAACTTCACACAACCATTGCAGCTAGCAGAATTGTTAACTTCATTTCTTCACAGGTAGATTGAACCTGTCTACGATATTTAAAATAAAAAAAATAGATCATTGAATTAATGTATTTTCCTCAATAACAAATTTACATTAATATTTTCTTACGTGTGATCTGGAGGTTAAATATTGCGTCCAAAATTAAAATTACGGACACATTTTTCTCGTAATTATCTCAAAATAGCCTCCCCATTAAAATTTTAATATTGATGTCACATACAATTTGGAGAATGTTAAATCAAGCGTTAGCACTTATGCCTATTAAATTGTTGATAATGTGCGCTTTCTAAGAAAACGTGAGAGTGGGACAGAATTTAATGTATGGAATCTATGTTTATCTTAGAAAAGTAAACAATACTAAAATTACAGTTAAATGAGTTCCAGAACCATTTTACACTCATTGACTGACTAACAGTAGAAGGAGACTTGTAGAGTGAATGGATGTGAGGAGTGGAAGGAACGCAACTGTTCATCAAATAGGTTTGTCGGCCTCCTCCCCTGCCCCCTGCTTCTACACATGCAATACTACCTTTGTATAATTATTATATAGAGATGATGTTTTCTGAGGGCTGCTGATTCAGCACTTTTAATTGATTTTTCCATTACTATAAAGCACTTGAAATATTCTACTTGAATCCCCCCCCTGCATCTTCTAATCTATTAATACTACAAAAACATAGACTTTTTTATTGAAATTTCCATGTAGTTTAATTCCACTGAGGTTTTCTGCCAGAGCCTCATAGTTTCGAGATATTTCTGAGAAAACTAAAAACCTCCCTTTAAACCCCTAATTTATGGGGACATTTTGAAGTCTATCTTTAGTACTGAGTACAGACGTCACTTTCTCCACCGCCAACAACGGGAAAAGGATGTCTCCCCACCCCAACCGGGGTACTAGAATAAAACCCGCTAAAGCGTCGTCGACTCCTGTTCCCCAACAACTGTGACAAATTTCAAAACCATACCATTTTTTTCTTTTTCTATTTTTTTCTTTCGTTGACTGACCTACTATTAGGAAAGCAGCAACGTTGGTGTTATTCTTGTTTGATTGGAGATAATCAGGCTGGTTATCTACTTTCACTAGTCCCTCCTGGTCTCCAACTTTCGTTGAACCACTCCACCTCAAGTACTTTCCCCATGCTGCACCTACACCCCTCTTGCAGTATTTGGCGGCCCTGACTGTCGAAATGGAGAGATGGAGATTAGGTCAGGCTGGATATCCAAACTTCCATTCCATTAATTCATGCCAATTCCTGATCATCTCTTTCCACTATGACAGTCAAAGGCCTTTGGCGTCGAGTTGCAGAATCGAAAGGATAGAGGGATTATATAACCACATCTCAATGAATGCGTTTGTTAGTACCTCATACATCCGATTTTGTGATGTTCATAACCCTTTCACTACCAATATTTTTTTTTTATATAAAGGACATATATGTCCAGGTGGTAGAGAAAGGTTTTAAACTCAATGTGATACCTTATCCGGGTAGCTGTACTGATACCTTAAGAACAATGACACGAGGCCATACAGCTCAACTTATTGAGATGATTTTCTGGTTATATCATTTGGTCAGTGAAGGCGCCAAATCTACACATGCTTCCGGATGTTCTAAGTCATTGCATATTGGTGTTTAAAGTTTCGCTGTCAGAACGGCATTTGGGATTGACACGAGATATGGCTTTAACTCATTTTCGGAACTGTACGCTGTGAGGCTGGTGAAACTGTCCTTGAATGGCCACTTAGAAGCCGTCGATTCTGGAAAATATCGAGTACCGCGTTCCGGCCGCTTTTGGACATCTGGAAATGCCATTATCTCTAGAATTTGAATACACGCCGATTTTGTCACTATGGTTACCTGAGTGAATCAAGGATTAGTTCCTTTGGCAAACCCATCGGCTAGATCGCTTTCGTCACGGCAAACGTTTTGCGTTTTGAGTTGCTTTTACATACTATGCGATATTATAAACTTAAAATATTTATTATTAAATATTTAATTAAATAATAAAATGCATTTTAATTGGGATAATTTCAAATAGTAAATAATACAAATAAATAAATACAGATTCCTTGATTTAATTAGTGATTATATATTTTCCGATTAGCATAATTGAGAAATAATTTTCTTTGCCTTATAATAAAAAAAATCATAGAATTTTGGAAGTTGGTTAATAAATTTTGGAATCTACCACATTTGGAATGCTGTCTTCACCTGCGCGATGGTTTCTCGATGCGTCGTATTGTCTATTTTTTCTTGATATAGTTAAAGTAAGCTCTGCCATGCAAATATTAGAACTGAGTAAGTCTTAATTTTTACTATTACTTGTTCTTGAAGAATATTTGCTCATCAGTTAAGCCAATCAGTAGCAAAGCCACTGGAGGGCAACGTTCCCATACTGTTTCCATTAGAGTACATACATGTAACCTACGCCGAACGACTCACCCAAAGGGTTTAGAGTCAGCAAGGATCGACGGGGATCACTTAGGAGTAATTAAAGAAGCTGACTCCATACATTCAATAAGCTGCTAGCAAAGCTACTACAGGGTGCGCAGAGAAATTGATGCAAAATTAAGCACTTTAAGCGTAGGGACTTTGGGCTAATCTTTAACCAAAAGAATTGCTGCCTTTGTGCGTCTCATGGCGAAGGCTTGACATATCATCGCATTTTCTAAGCATATGATGATTTCTGTTCTATAATAATGCATAGCCTTTTATTGAAAATTTCAAAATATATTTTTTTAAAAATTTTAATATTTATTTCTGTATTTGCATAATGTCTTCTATTGTAAAATAAAGATTTATTTGATTTTACAAAATTAAAAAAATGATAATGCAAATTGTCATTATCAAAATAAACTGGCTTCATAAGATTAATAATAAAAAAATCTTGCCATCTCTTTCAACATAGCAATACGTAACTGAACGAAGTTTACATCAG